>JASDQU010371266.1:2155-23122 GCA_032191745.1 Picea mariana | reverse complement strand
AAATGAACTAAGTCCAAACTATATGTATGCATGTTCCCAACTTAACACTTGTCATGTTGGGAGCTATTTTGGCCCACTTGTCCCCATCCTTAGAACTTAGGATAAAATAATTATCCATACTTTATACTTTAAGGAATATTAATACAATATTCCTTTTTGGCTTAAGCTCCCTAGCCTAGCACTTTTCCTTAGACTTTATTCCCCCCCTTTCCCTAACTAGTGGATTTTAGTCCCCCATACTCTTTTATCGTGGTCGGTGTACATGCAAGGATGCATTTTATATTAATGATAAGACATATACAAAATTAGGCTCACTGGCCTTTATCATCTAGGCTCTCCAGCCTAATTCAACACATAAGCCTCCTAGCTTATAATAACTGGCTCACCAGCCTATAAAACACAACATATACACAAAGGCTCCCTGGCCTCAAAATCGTGCGCACTTAAGTTTTTTGTGCGTGACATCCTCGAATGTGCACACTTCATCATTTTAGTGCACAGTACATCTGCGCACTATACCATGGAAGGTGCATACAAAAGTGATATCAAACAACTCACCATATTAAGTACATTTTCATTTACATTTACAATTGGGGTTTGGCCTAGGGGTATTACACATGCTTAATTACATGATGTATGTTACACCTGTGTTTATTTAATGTATGCTTCCACATAATTATGTGTATGTTAACATAAAGTAGATGTTTATTTCTACTGTAATAAGTATGATAGTTTCTGCATATGAAATTGTTTTGGTGTCATGCACTCAGGATTTGGAGGTCGGGAGATGTCACAAATTGGTATCAAAGAGAGGTTATAGCAGAATTGTAGTCACATACCCCGTCTTGGAAGCACAGGTACGTTATAGGTGGATATTGTTTACTTAAGTGCAGTGGCCCCTAGTAGGTCGTGGTACCTCTTCAACCATATCCAACCTACCTGTTTTATCCACTGAGTATCCCTGATTGTGTTATTCTTGTGGGCCTAGTTTGTTTGTTGAATGGGGTTAGTGGTGATAGGATGAGCTGATGTTCTTTATTCTTCCACATGTTCTCAATTGGAATCCATTATTTTTTTATTCAAATCCTTATTATGTGTTATGGAAACCCCAGGTTCCGGGAGAACGAACTTATTTTGAATCATCTTGTGCGGGTCCTCCAAGTATCTATGACATGTCTGGTGTTGATGCATGGCGATCCACCCCCATTCAAAAGAACAAATATATCAATGAATATCCATATATGTTCTGAACCTTTTCTGCATGGATGCCTCGACAAATTCCCATTCACAATAACGTTCCAGATGTGCATCCCACCATCCTGCAAGAATTACTATAAGCATGATATCAAGAGTGCGGACCCTATGATGTTTGGGAACATGTTATATCTAGGAAATAAATGTGTCCACTGGTTCTAATCCATCATACCAATAGGATCCAAATTATTCATCATGCTCCTCTATAGATATATGTGTGCACCTCCTTGTGGAGAACTCATTCAACTTATTTTTCCACCTTTCCATGGCATCCTCGGAATCTATGTCATAAGACTTTACACTTCACCAACTTAATTCTCCATCTACAATGGGGTTGATGTAATCCTCCATATGCCTTGTGATCTTATATTTTTTTTCAATAGCTCAGCTTCGTGCATACTCATCCAATGGCTCATTGTATCTATCTCCTTCATATGGATCCAGAGGTGTGACCACAAAGAGGGTGTCTATTTCAAATGACATCTTCCTCTTCTTTAAATTCAACACTACATTATTATCAAATGCCCAATCAATTCCAAGTTAACACGATATGGATCAGACTCATCCATAATCTATATGACCTCAAAGTCAAACTTTTGTTTGACTCTTTCTATATTCACTTCCACTTGCTCCAGTTGGCCTATTGGGTAGATCTTGTATTGATTTCCACCCGCAGCTGGAACGATGAACAAACAAATTTAGGTTTTCCCATCACCTCCCAATATTTCTTCAGAAAAACATTCATGTCGGAAACTAGATCCAACATCATTCCATCCATGTCATAGCCACCAAGCTCCACTTTCATATTGAACTCTCAAAAAATAGACTTTTATTGTCAATATGACATACATCTCTTTTTGGAAGAAGATATGATATGGTTTCCTCCACTCCTTGTTCCCTCACACAAGTAGATAACATATGTGTTAACTTACTTTCATCTTCTGGATCATTCATCAATGGAAAAAAATAATGCACGAAAGAACTTACTTGGGCTTCAGGTTCTTCCTTGTGACCCAATTTGTGCAAGGCTTTTGAACATGCTACATGTTGCAGTTCCTCTAGGCATTGTTCTTCATGCAATTTCAGCACAATGTTCCATAATTTGTTCTATCTGCAAGCTTCTTCCAATGATCATTGCATCATGTGTTGTATTTCTTCTCACACACAAGATTCCTCCAAATATTTTTGCATCACACACTCTAATTTTTCATGGGACAAATCCTATTCCAGTGACCTCTACATCGCCCATTGTACCTCTTCATGGATATGATCTTCCTCCAATGACCTTTGTGTCAATATCTACACTTCTTCTTGAATCTTCACCTCCTCAAGTGACCTCTGAGTTGTGCATTGCATATCCTCTCACACTCTTTCTTATTCTAGTGCTCTCTGCACATCGCGTAGGAAATATTTTTGTTGGGAAACATCAAACTTTGGGGGGGAGGGGGGGATGTGATTCCTTCCTTATCTTCCCCTCTATCTTCTTAAATGAAGTTTCACCATGCTCAAAGTGCAATCCTATTTTTGTTTCTCCTCGAGTTACTACCCGAATATCAACCTACTCATTCTTCTTCTTATTTTTGTGCAGCTATGCATGCAACATGTTGCAATTGGACTTCTTGTCTTCCCACTTTTTCATCAAGATGGGAAAATATTCGGTGACATTCTTGGGACTATAGTAGTATGCACAAAACACATGTGGTTTAGTATAAAACCTTGAGACATGAAAAATTTCTCCACAATTGAAATAAGGGAGGGAGGCCTGCCCCTACACCAACACCAATATATTGTAAGAATCAATATAGAAAATGATCGAATAGCCCTTCCTCCCCCTCTTCCATATACTCAGTCACAATCACTCCCATATCCACCTGAGGGACCACCTAGGTATCTGCCTCTTTCAGCACCGCCACACTCACCACCCTTCTTATATTCTTGTGCTTGGAATGCATTGCAAGTATTATCTTGCATCAACTAGAGTGACTGACAGTTATTGACATCATTCCCCATGGATACTTTTGAAAATTTGGGCAACGGGGTGGTACATGGTGTTGGGCCTTTCATTTTTGAGAAAGTTTAGTTTTGTGGAAGTATCACAGTTTTGTGGAAAAGCGTAGTGGGTCAACAAAAGGATAGAAGCGACGAAAAGTAGCTACAGTGAGTAGAAATATAACTACAAGAAAACCAACAATAGAAACAGTTCATGTGGCAGTTGGACTAGCAAGTGGAAATATCTAGAAGCCTAGAGCCCATGTAGAGCGGAAGAGGAATCAAGAAAACATAATATCATACTCATGAAGTCAAGAATCACATGTTGGTTATTTCTTACTTATTATTCTTTCTTGACCATCTAAGTTATTGACCCAGGGTTCATGTATTTTCAGGTTTCCAACAAAGCCTCTAAAACTATCGGCCCTCTTGGTGAACCAGAAGGCAACACAACGCACAGAATGCGCTATGCAGTCTCACCCGAGATAGATTTAAATGGGTGGTTGTAAGACTCAATTGTTTACAGCCTAGGACTGAGTATGAGCTAGGGGTATATTATTCAGAGACATATACTATGAACCATGATTGATATCTTACTATTATGCACAATTATGCATTATCTTCACAGTTTATTCCTTAACACGCCACTGTATTTCATAACAATATAATAACTCATTCATTAAGCACAAAAATTAACTGCTGAAAGAAAGTAAAGACATACATGCATTCATCATATTACACAGGAATTACCATGGTTAACCCCATCCTAGGCTACGTCCACAAAGATTTGGCTCTAGGCTCTTTTATTATGGTAGTTCTACATCTCCAACATCGCACGCTTAGAATTCCCTTAAGATGGATGAGATCTATATGAGGCGAACTAGATCGCACCAAGCTCCACATCCTGCAATCTAATCCTCAGGTATTCCTTCTCTCCTCTGTTCTAGATCTACATCTTACAAAATAATTCACAACAACATTGCATATCGTATTGACTCATACATATCCGGTATGAAAAATACAAAGACAAACTAATCAAGAACCCACCTTACAAAACAAAAACTGGAACCCTCTATTATACCTATGTATCTATATTTATATCTATCGGTCTCTTTAACCATTTACAATGTATTACAAAAACCCTAACCGTACTGACGTTAGGTCTTCCTCCCATGTGTGTGGGCTGATCTTCCTTCCAACTGTCGCTTTCCTTGTGCACGCTTTCTTGCATGCGTGTGTCCTATATTTCCCTCCAGCTGTAACTTCAGTTTCTGCATGCTTTCTTTCCCCATGATCATCCTTCTTTCCACTTCAGCCTACTACCAATAAGCCCCCAACACTGACATGTGACTCGTCCCAAGTCACCTAATCCTTCTGAGCTTCCTCGATCTCCTTGGTGATCATTTGAAACTTTTCCTTGAGCTCTGCTTCTTTTGTCCATGCCTGCGTGGTCTTCTCCTTGATGGTGTCCACTACCTGGGTTGCCACTTTGTCGCTCAAAAATCTTGAACATTCTTCCTGGGTCTATGTTATCTATGTTTTAGCTCCCTCTGCATGTGCGAGTGCTTCTGCTACCTATTCCTGCAATGGCTCTATTTGAGCCTAACGCTCCTGTTTTTGCGTTTGCACAGTGATGAGTTATGACTTCATCTTCTTCATCTCTTGTGTCCCTTTGAATCATTCTGGGATTGGTATGGTCTTCTGCTTCTGCTTGAGATCTTGGATCACTTCATTAATCCTTTCCTCTTCCTGGTCCCACCATTGGACCTATGGATCCTCCTCCAACTTTTTCCAAAGTTGTGCTTCTTTATCGAACAAGTCAGTTGTTGTGCTAACTTGCTTCTCTATCTCCTGCAGCTGTGTTGTTTCTTCCTGTTTCCTTTGCTCCTTGACTATTGGTGGAGTGGTTGGTGTGATATGTTCTCGGAGATTCTTGATCTCCTTCTGATATTTCTCGATGACCTACACAATCTGATCGATCTTTTGTGCTACTGGGAGTTCATTTCCTTGCACGGTGTTTGGGAGTTTCTCAAAAATTCTTCCCACTCTTTGTTCTACTTCATTCCTACGTTCTTTTGCCTCCTGAGTTTCAAACATGGATTTCTCACAATATTTTTCTAGCACCTTCCTCTTCTTTTTTACTTGTTGTAGCTGGACTAAGTTTTTGTCTGCACAAGATTGTACCTCATGGTCGACGCTCACCTGTAACTTGTGTAGTTCCCTTGATGGAATCCGTGTCAATACCAATTGAATGTGGTTTAGATCCTTCAAGGGTGTTTACCCCACGATATCATCCATGCACAACATGCTAGGTGTGATGTAGACCGTTGCATTTGTGTGTGGTAATGAGTGGACTGGGTCTCATTCTTGTACCTCCACTATGTCATTAGTCTGTGGTGCTAATGGCTCTATGCCTCTGCTTCTTCTTGCTATCTAGACTTCCTCGAGTTTCTTGAGGAACTGCCCCATTTCTGCCAGTTCTTTTTGCAGTTTATCCCTGTGATGTGCTACATGATCGAAGTCTTCTGCTAGACAATCCTGGACCATTCTGGCGATCATTTCCCCATCATCCTCCATAACTGTATAGTATGGTGATGTTCATTGTGCCTTTGATTTCTTGTGCGCACCTCCTATCTATGCTACTGGTCTCTTTGTTCCCCTTGATTCCTGTGTGTTGGGATTTGGGGTGGTCTCCTATGCTCCCTCGGCTTGTTTCTACTATTCGTTGGTCGGAGGTGTAGTATCATTCTTCCCCTTCTAGTTTCATGTCTTCTTTGATCCTACGTCTGCTTGAGTTGGCTTTCCTTGGCCTATTCTTGGTTTCTTGGGCACTTGGATTTATGGAGGCTACGTTTCCACCTGCTCTGCCTCTCCTTCTGTTGTTCTTTCCAGTACTTCTTGGGTAATGGCTGCGATCCTCCATTCATCGGGCCATTTTTTGATGACCATGTCAATGTCACCCTCTGTGATGTAGTAGCACATATGTAGCCACTGTTTATCTGGGTCCTGCCTTGGTTGTATCCACATTGTTTGTTGTGTGGCCTGGAAATTGGCGATGTCCGCATATCGCGCGAAAACCTCTAGTGTTATTCTCCATGATCGATTGATAGCTTCCTATATGTCATGTATGTTTGCTTCAAATATGATCCCATTCTCCCTCTTATGCTTGGCATGCATCCTAGACCTCAACAATAGGTACCTCACTCCCACTGGCTGTGGTCTGGTACAAAAAATTACATACCCTAGTTCTTGCCATCTCATGAAGTCTATTAGGGTAATCATCCATGAGTAATGGAACTCTATGCCTAGGTCCTGTGCATCCTTCCAGTCCTCTTAGAATAAATTCAATAGATATGGTTCCCAACTCATCGAGGTGCCTTCTACGCACTGAGTTACAACTGCAATGACTCTCGCTGGTAGTTCCTTGTTGGCCCTTGACCAAGTTTTGGAGATCCTTGGTCAGGTTTGACCTATTTTGGGACTTTGATGGGCTATCGAAGGTAGAGTGCAATTCAAAGCAGATATTGCGAAATCTTGGCTTCTTTTTAGGGATTTTTGGGTTTTGGGCTTATGCAACGGGTATGGGGATATCGTCCCATGGGTTTACCCATGTTTAGGCCCATTTTGTAATGTATAAATAGATGTCTAGGTGACGTAAGAAGAGACACGAAGGACGATATAGACATGTGTGTGATGGTGTGCTAAGTGAAAATGATAGTTGTACATTCTTTGTGCATATTGTATGAAGCTTGCAAGGCTAAGTGCAAGTGACTATAAGAAATTGTGTAAAGGCTTTTTGTTGTAACCTAGCTCGGGGAAGGAGGATCTAACGAGGTGTGCACATATCTCCTGTCCTATGCAAAGTAAGATCTGGTGGTTCTGTGCATGTAGATGATTGACAAAAGATAATAAAGAAAAGAAGAGTTGGTGGATGTAGCCCCAGGCTGGAGGTGAACCACGTATATCCTGTGTTGTGGTTGCTTTGTGCATTGTGAATGTTTTACTGTTTATATGATTACTGCTTAGTGTAATGATGTATGCTTAGATGAATATGATATCTTAGTGCCTAATGATGTGAATAAGATACTAGATATGATCTATGTTGATATGCTTAGTGCTTGAATATATTACATTTGGATGAATACTACTCTTCTCTGTAATTAGGGTTTATCTGTGTTGTAAACAAAGGTTAAATACTAATGAACTATAACTGCTAAGTTCTCTATTAAGGTGTTACAATCACATATCTATGTCCCAGCTAAGGTTGTAGACACTGGAGTCCCACAACCACCCCTGCTTCTACCTCGGGTGAGACTTCATCTTCTTTGCAGGTGTTTCCTAAAGGGTCGGTAGTTAAGGTTTTGTTGGTGTGATGTTGAAGCGTTGAACCCTGGGTATGCCCCTGTGCCAACAAATGGTTCCGTTGTCGGGACCTGAAACTGTGATTGTTGGGAACTGAAGAAAAGAAAAATCTATGTGCATAGATCTATTTTCCTAGTGTGCAATATTCTACTTGACTACAAATCTCTGTGCTAAGAAAGAAGGCAGATTTGAAGAAAACATGTAAGATCAGTGAAACTTTTTTATTAAAGAGGTAATATCTGAAATCTTTGTGCTTTGGTAAAAGTAATATAAGTGGAATTTTTTGTTTCAAAAGTATGGATCTAGGTATGTTTGATAAATTTTGTCCTAGCTTGAAAACTAGGGCATAGTTAGAAGAAAGAAGATTTGATATGAATAGATCTGATAATGAAAGGTATGTTATTCCTATGCATAGAAAGAATGTTTGGACTAACAAATGAATGCAGGATCCTAGAAATATTTTTTTGTAGGTTAGTTACTGTGATCCTAGTGCGCAGTATAGGAAAGGTTGGGGATCATTCAAGAGAAAGAGAGGATTAACTCTTTTCTATAGTTGTAGAAGACCGAGACATCTTGCTAAGGAATTCCCTAGTAGAGGCCCTACTTGTCTTTGTTGTAAAGATATGGACCATGAAGTTTTAGATTCCCTAGAATGATTGTTAAGCTTGAAAGAATGAACATGAGACCAGAAAACCCCGAGGAAGGCCAAGAAACTAAGACCATGGCAGAACCCCAGAAAAAATCAGAGACTGTATTACTGCGAATGAAAGAAACCCTGAATGATCACAAAAATATCAACTTATCAGAGATCTTCAAAGAAAAAGAGTGCATAGAAACAATAATAGGAGATTTTGACATTGACTGTGCTCTGGATGAGGAAACACAGGTGAATACCATGACAGAAAGAACCTAGGAAATTTTAGGAGAGCCTGCTATGATTCCTTCATTAGGAGGAATAGGATTATTTAGAGGAAATATGATAACCCTATGTGGAAGACTTACCCAGACCTCTATGCATGCTCATGGAACTTCGACAGAGGAATAATTTGAGGTTGTTAAATTCATTGAGGACAACGCCCCATTTTCTATGTTACTAGGAAAAACCTAGATTGAGAAGGATCGAACTAGAAGAAAAGAAGAGGAAGACCTAGAACAAAAGAAACAAGAACTAAGACACTTCATGACGAATAGGATAACACACTTACTAAAAGAACAAGAGGACCAGTCGAAGCTATTGAGGAACAACTATCCAGATGTCGAAGATGAAAGAACCCAAGAATAATTTCAATATCTGTCTGTGCAGAAGAGAAGAGAACCTACCTCAGACAGAGAAGAAGTACTACTCTCTAACCCTATGAAACAATATCAACAGCGTGAAGTTAATATGTTGAGTACAGATAAGAATCAGAATGGGAAGAGGAACCCAGTAACGCATATCACAAGGAAAAAGGATAGAAATCTCAGCAAGAAGAAGGCAAAGCTAGAAAAGTTGTATGAGGTTCCAGAGAAGACTTCACAGAAGGTAGGTTTGCAAAACTAGAAGTTCGTCGAGATATTAGAACAGCACCAAGTGGAACTTTTCCATGGCAGAGTGATATGACCATTGGAGGCATTATGACCATTATACCAATGCTCCCAAATGGTTAGAACAATGGTTATGACCAGAAAGCTTGCCATCAGATTGTTGGGACCATGCTGTAACAGACAAAACTACAATAATGAAGGCTTCTCGCCCGTTGGAGAGGTTTGTTACCTTGATGTCTACTTAGTCCGTCAACTATTTCACCAAGAACACTTTCATGAATTGTATCCGCGCCAACGAGAGAACTCATTGCTACCACGTTGTTTTTACTGAGATTGACACCTATTCTATTACATTGAGTATTCATTCATTAACATGAGTTATCTGATCGAGAGCGTGCATGTCGGACGAACTCAACACCATAGAGAAGTCAATTGAAGAAGTTATAATCGATTTAATGGCCAAAAAAGTAATGTCTGTAGGGATTCAAGCTTCATCAACGAGAGGAGTGCAAGCCTCTCCATCGAATGCTCGCAGATATGGAACATCCTGAGCCACAATAGAGAAAAGAACCAAGCATCGAGATGACTTGGCGAATGAAAATTTGATCCCATCTATCCTACCCGACTACATCTCGCCCCTGGCCGGCGAGGTGAGTCGTGACAATGTCCCAAGGGACTTCGATTACACTCTAGTTACTATGGCTATGAGTTCCATAATGGCACAGTGAACCTGGCCTACTAGCTGATTGTAGGGAAGCTAGTAAAAAAGAACAGACCTACACAGGTCACGGGCTTCATTGTTGACCTCGCAGAAAAATGCGTAGAAGTACTATAGATGAATTGGGAAAAGTACTTAGTCAACTAGTTAGAATTGGATTGTTACAAAGCTCAGGATCAAGGCTATGAGTTCCACTTTAGCTAGCTCCTGATCCTCATCTCATTTACAACTTGCGAGATGTCATAAGGTGCAACCTTAAATGACATTGATTCATTTGAGCCACTCGCTGCGAATTTCACTACACTCTGGTATTCGAGTGATATGGGAAAATAGTGGTAGTCGAATGTGGTATTACATACATACTATCTCCAGTTAAAGAGGGATATTGAAGTTGTCCCTCGTATGATGCCAAACACTCTACACTGGTTCAGGCCACTTATGAAGTTCCACGCATATCAACACTTCATTTACATCACTACGCGTGCAGACAAGAGTAAATAAGAGCTTCAGTCATACTATAATCTCACAGAAGAGGACATAGAAGAGATAACTAAGGACTAATGTGCAGAGATCCTTATCCCTGTTGACCTCACAGAATTGTCTGATCCTAAACAAATCAGAAGCTCAGAGGCCACTCACGAAGCACATGACACACTTGGAACCAATAGAAGGAAGAAGATAGAAGAGGTACAGAAACTGAGCAGTGCATCAAAAGAAACTACTTCAGAATCACCTAGAGGAGGAGGTAACGACAAAGTAGATAAATAAGAGAACAATGGGAAACAAGATCAGCAGAAGAAAGGCGAAGTAACACTACCTAGGGATCCCATTGATGAGACTGATCCATCTAAGAAAAGGAAGGTTTCCCCCACGAAACCTACTTCCCAGAAGAAGTCCAAAGATACTAAGACTAAGATTCTACTCACACTCAATGACTTCAACTTCATCATCGTAGCGGTATCAGATGCCTCGCAGGACCTCTTACAGAACACTGAAGCCAAACAAGCAACCATGTATGATATAATTGAGGCAGAACTCAAAGGGGTACAACAGGCCCTTCACTCTAGCCGCGTAGTGTCCTCTACAACCCCTCCATCAAAATAACCAGAGTTGGGAGATGAGCCTACCCAACTCTACAGAATAGCTGATG
The DNA here is from genome assembly GCA_032191745.1 of Picea mariana. Classification (NCBI taxonomy): domain Eukaryota; kingdom Viridiplantae; phylum Streptophyta; class Pinopsida; order Pinales; family Pinaceae; genus Picea; species Picea mariana. The sequence goes on along the minus strand of JASDQU010371266.1, from coordinate 12,125 downwards.
CGACCGAACCTCACCTTCGTCGTGCACAAGAAGAAAAAGAACAGGCCACAGTGGCCCTGAAGCAAGCACAAGAGGAATTAATAGAGAAACGTAGGATTTTGCAACAGGAGAAGGCTGCCCTCTAGTCAAAATTCAAAGAAGAGAAAGCACAAATCCAGCGAGAGAAGGAACAACTGCTTGCCGAGTAGGTTGGAGTAAAAGAAGCAGTTAGCAGAGCACTCTGCTTTGTGACAGGCTTAGAGAAAAAGGAGGAATACCCAGTAGAGAATCAAGTAGAGAAGCTTGCTGAAGCCATTCAGTAGCTTCAATAGAGAATAACATATCTAGAGCTACAGTCAGTGTGAAACACTCTGCAGGACATGCGGTATCAAAGAGAAGAAAATGATTGGATATTAGTTGAGAGAATCAAGACCTTCACCATAGAATGTAAATAGCTCAGTGATCGTAGTGCACAGACTTATGAACGACTTACTAAAGACCCTGAACTAAAGACATTGGAGTCCCAACTCTAGGAGGAAAAGTAGCAAGAAACAATGATACAGGCACAGTTGAAGCTCTTATCTGCAATTGAAAGAATGAAAAGATCATAGGAACAATGCACTGTTCAACAACAAGTTCACGCCATATAGAGAAAATTCATGGAAGTGACTCAGAGGCTCCATCCAGTCTAGGATGCAGCTTGTCAACTGTTTGAGGAGATTGAAGGACGAGGAGAAGAACTAGAGTAAGTAGTCACTACATTTAAGCAACGCTTCAAAGGACTAGTAAACAAGGTAGTTCTTCAGTGGTTCGTCAAGCAGGAGGCCTTGGCGCAACAACAGGTCGAAGCATCTTGAGCCAATATTGAGGCTTTTGAGTCAGAACTAACCAAAGAAGAGTGACTCGGGACGAGTCACAGGTGAGTGTTGGGGACCTGTTGGCCCTTGACCAAGTTTTGGAGATTTTTGTTGAGGTTTGACCTATTTTGGGACTTCGACAGGATGTCGAAGGCAGAGCACAAGTTGAAGCAGATATCACGGAATCTCATCCCCTTTTTAGGGATTTTTGGGTTTTGGGCTTATGTAACGGGTATGGGGATATCAACCCATGGGTTTACCCATGTTTAGGCCGATTTTGTAATGTATAAATAGATGTCTAAGCAATGTAAGAAGAGACATGAAGGACGATATAGACATATGTGCAATGGTGTGCTAAGTGCAAGTGATAGTTGTACATGCTTTGTGCATACTATATGAAGATTGCAAGGCTAAGTGCAAGTGACTGTAAGAAATTGTGTAAAGGCTTTGTGTTGTAACCTAGCTCAGGGAAGGAGGATCTAGAGAGGTGCACACAAATATCCTGTCCTATACGGAGTAGGATCTGGTGGCTCTGTGCATGTAGATGATTGACATAAGATAATAAAGAGAAGAAGAGTTGGCCGACGTAGCCCCAGGCTGGGGGTGAACCACATATATCCTGTGTTGTGGTTTCTTTTTTCATTGTGAATGTTTTACTGTTTATATGATTACTGCTTAGTGTAACGATGTATGCTTAGATGAATATGATAGCTTGGTGCCTAATGATGTGACTAAGATGCTAGATCTGATCTATGCTGATATGATTAGTGCTTCAATATATTAGACTGGATGAATACTACACTGCTTTGTAATTAGGGTTTATCTGCGCTGTAAACAAAGGTTAAATACTAATGAAATATAACTGCTAAGTTCTCTGTTAAGGTGTTATAATCAAAGATATGTGTCCCAGCTAAGGTTGTAGACACCGGAGTCTCGCAACCACCCCTGCCTCTACCTCAGGTGGGACTTCATATGTTTCACAGGTGTTTCCAAAAGGGTCGGTAGTTAGGGTTTTGTTGGTGCGTTGTTGAATGAACCCTGGGTCTGCCCCCCTGTGCCAACATTCCTCTTTGTGGCATTTTCTTAGCAATTTGCAGGCTAATATTTTTGTGCCCAATTGTGTGGCTGTGTTGTTGATTCGTTTGATCATGATGCCTCTTGTTCCCCTAGTGGTGCCATAATTCTTCTTCATTTCCTCTACCAACGCTTTCTCCTTGGATTTTTCATCCAAAATCAACACAAGATCCATACCCTAGGTTGGTAACCTTGTGATTTGGAAAATAAGCTCAACAGTTATGGGGATGGGTTTTTCCAGCCATATTTCCCCTCCATGTGTGACTGCTAACATCTGCTTGACGTAGATTGTTGCATACTGGCCTCTTTCAAAATGTGGTAGGGTTAGCATAACTAAGATACCTATTTTGTCCAGCCCAGTTTCCCACTGGTATGGTTGGTTAATCACTTCTCTCAGTCGAGTTGTGCCTATGGTCTCTATAAAGACCCTGCATGCAAGTTCCAAGAACTTGGTTTCATATTATATGTTAGGGTCTGAATATTTGATCTTCCCGACATGAACCAGTAGGTTCGGTCCTACCTGTACTCCATCTAGTATGTATGGTAGAACAATTTCTATTGCAGGTTTCTTATGGGGTGATCTTGGTATCTATACTTTGTCTTCCTACTGCGGTGGTTGGTTCGAAGGTCCAACAACTTTCGGTTTCTCCCCTATCAACCATTCTGGCCAAGCCGAGGCATCTTCAGTGACTCCCCTTCTTGTTGTCCTGAGATGGTTGTTTGAGACCTGTCTGGCTCGACTGCTGCTTCCAGATTTTATGTTGTTTCATTAAATTCTAGGGCTTCTTCGATGCTTTCTGGTTGCACTTCCTTTCGGGTTTTCGCTTCCTCGTTCTGATATTCCTACACCGGTACTCATGTATCCACTTTCATGGCCTCTACTTATGGCTACTGAATTTATTCCACAATTGGTGTAGAATTCACTGGTATCATCTTTGGGGATGGGATTTTGTCGATATCGATGATCTTCGACTGCTGCTGTTCATTTTCTTCCAATGGTCCTCGTGATCTAGTTTGAACCCTAGTCGGTTTAGCAATTTGGCTTGCTTCTGCTGGCTTTGGTGGTGCCATAGTGGTGATTGTCAAACATTTGCTGAGTTTGAAGAACTTCTGTGAGCTTTTTGGTCTCGCTCTGTGTCTGCTGGATGCTATTACTCTCTCTCTGTTCTCCTTTTGTGAATAGACTAGCTGCTCACGTGTTGTATGGGCTTGTAATGAAGCTTGTCGAGGACACTTCCTCCATTATGCATTTAATGCACCATAATTGTGGGTTCAATGTATCTATGACAGTTTTGTACTTGCCATTATGCTTACTTTGTCATCTCTAGTTGGCACGATTAATGTGATGTCCCATCGATCCTTTTCATTCTTTAATTCCGCCTAGTGTTGTCCTATCGTACTACTTTTTGTGGATTTTCCTTTTCCCGCTTGTTTTTTCCTTTGCATATAACCGTTTCCCTTGCCTTTGTCAGATTCGTGTTGCTAACTTCATGTGCCCCCCCCCCCTTTTTTTTTACTGCGCAGTGGGTGGTCAACTGTCCTTATATAGCTTCAATCGGCTCCCATTGATCATGCCTCTGAGTTCTGCACTTGTTAAGTCTCTTAGTTGTACATCTCCTCCGTTTGTGACAGATTTTACTTTGTATGGTCCTAACCAATGCATTCTAATCTTTCTTGTGTGCTGAAGTGATTTGTTGTCATACATCAGTACTAGATCTCCTTCCTTGAACGTTTTCTTCTTGATATGTCAATCATGCCAAGCTTTGTCTCTTGCTTTTTTCACTTGTTAATGGAATCCTACCAATATTTGATCTTCATCCATGGTCAATAGTTGATTTAGTCTCTCATGTACTACTCCTCATTCTGTCATTTGTGTGATAGATGCTACGCACAAGCTGGGTTCTAAAAATTCCAATGGCAATACTACTTCTTGGCCATAAACCAATTTGAATGGTGTGTGCCCTGTCACCTTTTTTCATGTAGTCCTGTATGCCCATAATACTACTAGTATTTTGAGGTCCCAATCATCTCTATTGACGTTACAAATATTTTTTAGTGCATTCTCCATGATTTTGTTGAAGGCTTCCACTGTGCCATTCGCCTGTGGGTGATACAATGTTCTCTTATGGTGATGGAATTTGAACTCTTCAGTCATTATGTGGATGGTGTTATTTATGAAGTGTGTGCCTTGGTCAATCATCAAGAATCTTGGGCACCCAAATCTCATGATTACTTGTTCAAACAAAAAGTGTGTTGATGTCTCTGCATTGCAATCATTTACGGGTGCGGCTTCCACCCATCTTGTTAGATGTTTCGTCGCTGTAATAATGTATCTTGCCCCTGTCCTTTTGGATGGTGGGTTAATTGGGCCCACGAACTCTATTGCCCATTTTTCGAATGCCTGTATTGTTACTTGTGGTCATAGTGGAATCTCATCTCTTCTATTGGGTTTTCCTACCCTTTGACAAACATCGCATCTTTGAAAGTAATCCTTCGAGTCTCTGTGAATCGTTGAACACCATATTCTTGCGCGTAATACCTTCTACGCGATAGATTTCCCTATGTAATGCCCTCCTGTGATTCCCTCATGGGATTCTGCTAAAATTCTTGGTATTTTGGGCTCTAATACGTATCTTCACAAAATGCTATCTGCACCCATTTTATATAAGTGTCCTACAATCCGTTTATAGTCAGTCGTGTGGACTACCAGGTTCATCTTCTGCACGGTGTCGTATTCTTGCAGTGCAATACTTATAGTCAAGTACTGAATGATATATGTGAAGTATTCATCAACAATCTGTACTAAGAATAATTGTGCATTTGGAAAGTTGTATTCTATGTTCATAGGTTCTTCTCCATTTGTGACCCTTGAGAGGTGTTCAAGTCCTACATTCAATTTTCCTAGTTTAACTATTACTTCAAAGTCGAATTATTGAAATAATGGTAACCATTAGCAGATTATCCCCCCCAACACTGGCTTGTTGACTAGGTATTTCAGGGCTGAGTGGTCTGTGAACATATTAAAGTGTTTTCCTAATAAGTAATGCCTGAACTTCTGTATTGCATAGGCAATGGCTAGGCCTTCTCTTTCTGTCGTGTTATAATTCTATTATGAGTCTGATAACCTTTTGATTGCAAATGCTATCAGGTGATCCAAGTCTCCCACTCCTGGATGCACTAAGATAGCCCCAAGTGATATCATTGATGCATCTACCTGCACATGGAATGTCTTTTCCTAGTCTGGAAATACTAATATCTGTGTGGTAACCATCTTTTCCTTCAAAATATCCATACCATGTTGACACTCGTCATTCCAATGAAACTTTGTGTCCTTTCGTAACAAATTTTCCATGGGTGTTATAATTTGTTCATAGCCTTTGATGAATTTCCTGTAGTATCCTGTGTGTCCTAACGTTGCTCTTAGCTGACGGACTGTTCTTGGTGCTGGCAAGTTAACAATGACCGCAATCTTTGTCAGATCGACCAATAAACCTTTTTTTCATACTATATGGCCCAATAGTATCCCAACTGGTGTTCCAAATATGCATTTCTTGATGTTCAGTGATATCTGACACTGTCTGCATATTTATAACATCAACCGTAAAACTTCCACATAGTTTTTCAATAGGCTATATATTGTCCAATCATCCAGGTATACTTCAAGAAACTGATGGATGAATTCCTTAAATGTTGTGATGAATACTCTGGAAAATATTGTTGGTGTGTTCTTCAGTCCAAACGGCATGACTGTGTACTGATAAGATCCCCATTCTATCGCGAACGTTGTCTTATGTCTAAATTCCTATGTTATATTAATCAGATGGTAACCTGAGAATCCATCATTGAATGAGTAGGCTTCATGTCTTCCCACATTCTCTAGCACTTCGTCTGTGAACGGTGTAGGGAACAGGTCGTGTAGGCATGCATTGTTCAAATTCCTCAGGTCGACACATATCCTGATTCCTCATCCTTGTTTCTTGTCCAGCACTACCATCAGACTTATCCATTCTGACTCCTCAACTGGTTTGATGATTCTGGATTTGAGCATCCTATTGATCTCCTCTTTAACTTTCTGTTTATATATCGGGTTTAGTCTATAGGGTCATTGTCTGATAGGTCTCGCATCAGGTCTAAGTGGTATCTTCATTTCACCTAGTTCTCCAGCTATGCCCTTCATCTCTATAAATCTTGTGGGAAAGGGGTCACTGTATTCAAGGTCACTGTATTCGCATAGCAACTCTGTGATATTTTCTACTATTTTCTCATCCTAATAATCCCTAATACTGGCCATTTTGGGTTGCTCCGTTGTCCTGATGTTAACTTTATTTAACTCGATTGGCGTGGAAATGAATTCTAATTCTATGGGTGTTCCTTCCACATCTTTTCACCTTCTTCTTATTTTATCTGAATATTGTGCGGGTAATCTTCATATAATGCTTCTTCTTGTACATGGTAACATGACAACATTTCATTGACTACCTGCTTATTCCGTTGTTTCTCTTTTGTGATAAATTCTATTTCTAGTTCTTTGATGTATATCACTCCTCTGATCCGTTTGAGGACTGCGTATATGTTGGGGTTCTCATGTTCAAATGAGAAAGTGACTGTGAATTTCTGTTGTAATTTCCTCCATCTCATAGTTCCTTTGCACAATTCCTGGTTTGTGTACCGATTCGTTGGTATGCCTTCGAGAGTATGTATGAAGTGATGAGGCCATTCCTCCAGTGGTGTCATCATCCACAGCGTTGTACATGCCTTCAAGTGTTCCACTGGTGTCCCATGTCCTTCATATTTCTGTTTTTTGTTGTTTTTTTGTTCTGCGTCGAGCTTTATGCGTAGTAACTGCTTACATTGATACCAGTATGTGATTGTCTTCTTGTGTGCACCCCACCATCTTGTGGGTGTGGCCTTTAGTGATAATTCTAGTGCTAGCAGTATCTAATTCTCTAAGACTTTGTGTTCATATTGTGTTAGGAATGTTTCTATATCATTTAGTCCATGGAACCTAGGTGGTTCTCTGATTTTTGTGCCTACCCACCTTACTGTGCGGTCTGTCCTTGCACATCTTCTCGTGGATACTTTATGTAGCCTCTGCTGCCAGTTTTCCAACCCAGTGTCTGAGTCTGTTACACATGAAGTAATGCTCCACCAACTGAGTACCCCATCTGCAGTTGGTTTTAAGTAATCATCATCACACGCAGTTGTTCTATATAACTAGCGTATTTCCTCCAAGTCCAGACAAGTGGGTTCTAAAAACCTCTCCCCTTCTGATGGATCTAATGGCACTATGACCCTATATTCTTCAGATTCAAATGCCATTTTCCTGGTTTTCAAATTGATTATGTCCTTGTTTTCAAACACCCAATCTAGACCAAGCAATGTCGGGTAAGGTGTTGTGTCATCTACTATTTCAATTACTTCGAAGTATGCTTTTGTGTGCACTCCATCGAGATCTACTATCACTCCTTTCACTCTACCTATTTGTAGGGCTCTATGTTGTATTGCTAGATTCAATTGGACATTCGAGTATCCTAGTGTTGGCTCTCCCATGCATTGCCATGTATTATTTGGTAATACATTCACTTCAGATCCTAGATCTAGTATAATGTCTCCCATGTTGAAATCCCCAATGTTAACATTCAGTCTAAGTTCCCTACTTGTTCTTCTTCTTATGTGTAGGTGGTTAACGATTTTTGGTTCTAGCTTTTCGTCCATCTCATTGCTACATTTCTCTAGTATGTTTTGCAGTATTTTCACCAATGAAGGATCACTTAACACCTTTACACATGATTTCGAAAAGCCTTTGATTGTACTTACTTGTCCCATGGGCTACATTTCGTCGGTATGATCCAATGATGGAGGAATCTCACATTTTGGTGCTTCCTTGTATGGTTGTGCAGTTGAAGTTGACGCTATGCCTTCCTTCTGAAATTCTTGTCTGGCCTCCTTAAAGATCTCCTTTTCCTTTTGTGTGTCGAACTGGTTTCTTGGTTCAGTGTTCTTCTTTAACCATTGGTTCTGTGTTGGTTCCTGTTGAACTGCATCATTTCCTGTTTTCATTCCTCCACAAGTAACTATGTTGATGCTTCATTTTTCATCCTTTGCTTCAGTTGAAATCCATTGGACATTATGATTGTTCTGGTTCCTTTTTTCTTGAATATTTACTAGTAGTGTCGGGAATTCCTTTGTATCATGGTCCGATGCGCGACAATACATACAAGTTGTTGGTGGAAGTGGACATTCTCGTGCATAATGTCCCAGTTGCTGGAAATTGTGACATGTGACTGGCCCTATGCCTCATCTGAACCTCCTCTGGCTCATCTTCCTCCTTGGTAACCTACTCGATCACCTCTCGACGCGTTATACTGTGGTGCCTGATTGTACTGTGTGGTATTGTACTAGGGATGTGTCAGGTTGTACTGCAGATGCGCGTTATTGTATGGTTGTTGTGTAGTGTTGTATGGGGCTAGGGCCTAATTGAACTGTGGCGTTTCTTTCCCAGTCATCATTTCATCATGTACCCTATATGCATATGATGTTATTTCCCGCATCATCTCCATAGTTCTACAATATTTATCATCGTGGCCCACTGATTTGCAAACGGTGCAATATGAACTCTTTGGGACTGTCTGGTATTTTTGCATCACCATGCAGTGGTAAGGGTCATGACCCAATTTCTTGCATATTTCACACCATATCACTCCCGTTGGTAATGGGTTTGGCATACCTACTGCCATATACTGCACGAATGTTGGGTGCTCATTCTTGTGGTGTCCTTTCGTCCTACATGTGGTGCAACAAATGACTACTTGTTTGTCTTTGTTATTATTCTGGTTCAAATGAAATGTTAGATCCTTCAAATCCTCCTTTAGTTCTTCGATAGTTGGGTCCATCTGCTGGTACAGATTCTCTTCCAGTTGTAGGGCTGCCTGCAGATCCTCTGCCTATGTCTCAAACTTTTGTTGTCGCAAGGGATATTTTAATTGTGGTAGTAGTGAGTTGACAAACAGGTTCTGATGCTGCATAGAGGTCATAAGGTATTTGAGCTTTCCCTTTTTTGATTAAGGTTGGTTGTAATTGATGTCAACTCTTGAAGAAAGCCCCGCAGCATAACGGTTTGGGTAATGGAGCAGAGATTGTTTGATGTAAAGATGACTCATTATTGTCTCATCATGGTTGATAAGAAGTAAATATGGATGAACTCCAAAGTGGTCCCCTTATGGTGAAATCCCTCACGGGAATATGCTTTGCAGAGTAAGAGAACCCATGCTTACTTATGGAATAATGAGCTGAAGGACAGTGAATTTGTTACTAAAACTATCCTAGATATATAGTTCTTGTCATGCCATTTCTGGTGGTATGTGGAACGTCACATAACTCCTCATGGTTAGATAGTTATGACCATACAAAGTTGGAGAACCCCTCATAAGTCTTATAGAAGCCCCCAAGGGTCAAAGTGCTTTGCAAAAGAAATTATTTTAAATAAAGAAGCCCTAAAATAAGGAAAGTGTAAGGCTACATGAAGATATAAATAAGAGACAAAGCTCACTCATAAAAACACACTTGTACATATTGTATATCTATTTTCTTGTGTAAATATTCTTGTAAATACTTGTGGATACATCTGAAGTGGTGAATGTATGAGGTAGCATGAAGGGTTGACGAAAAAATTCTCGGATTCACAGAAAACCCTATTTTATGATGCATACGCAGGTTGTCTGTGTATAGGGTGTGTATACATTGAAGGTATATGCGGGATGGATGTGTATAGGGTGAGTATGTACACGGGCTGACTGTGTATGGGGTGAGTACATGTTGATAAAGCCATGAAACTTGAGAAGATGGAGGTGCAGAGGTTCTAGATTCTGAGATCAAGCTCCCAGGAAGGTCTAGAGTGCTGAGATACATCGGATCCATCCATTGGTTCCAAAGGTATGTCTTATTTCTATGAATATTTGGATTTTGATGTATGCATGAGGAATGGCAATGGAGATTTGAGGATTCTCCCTAGAGAGACTAGTGGCTACATGGGATCTTCTGTATAAGTCAGATCTATAGAA
>JASDQU010371264.1:72621-86940 GCA_032191745.1 Picea mariana | reverse complement strand
CTAGTTGCATCATCAATAAAAGTAACATAATAATGAGAGCCACCAAGAGAAGATACCCTAGCTAGTCCCCATACATATGTATGCACAAGCTCTAACCTTTCACTATTCTTTTCTTTTCTGACTCCGAGAAATCTGAATCTCTTATGTTTTCCATAAACACAATGCTCACAGAAGTCCATATCAATTTGTTTAAGATTTGGCAACAAATTTATTTTGTGAAGTATCTGCATCCCCTTCTCACTCATGTGTCCAAGCCTATGATGCCACAATGTTGTACCACTCCTATAGAAGCTAAAGAGATAGAAGAATCAGTATTACCAGTACATAAATACAATGTACCTACCTTCTCTCCCTTCGTTATCACGAATGATCCTTTGATGACCTTCCATGTCTTATCTGTAAATATGGATATACAAACTTCACTTTCCAACTGCCCTGTTGAAATTAGATTTTTCCTTAGATCTGGAACATGTCTTACCTCTTTCAACAACCATTGGTTTCCATTGTGTTGCTTTATTTTTACCTTTCCCATTCCAACAATTTTGCATGGTGCATCTTCACCCAAATGAACCTGTCGAAAATCACATTGAACATAATCTAGAAAATGTTTCCTATGGGGTGTTGCATGAAATGAAGCCCTTGAATCTACTACCCAAGACTCAAAAATATTATCTACAGAAACAATCAAAGCATCTTGTAACACATCACTTGTTACATTTGCTTCCTGATTTCTCTCCTGATGTCCATCTCTTTGTTTCTTTGGAGCTATGCAGTGTTTCTTCATATGTCCTTTCTTTCCACAATTCCAACACTCTATATTTCCAAGTATGCATTTGGATCTTCCCTTCCTAGAATTCCCATGGTTCCCGAAACCCTTTCCTCTATCCTTTTGTCTTCCCATGTTCTCCATTTTCAACGCATTTCCTGATGTATCACCTGTGATTTTCTGTCGCATTTCCTCACTAAGGATAACACCAAAAACATCATCAAATTTTAAAGTATTTGAACCAGAGACAGAGTTACTTATAGCCATGACCAAACTGTTCCAACTTTCTGGCAATGAGCACAATATTAGAAGAGCCTTGACCTCATCATCAAAGTCCACTTTTATATAACTTAGTTTATTAGTAACCGTATTAAAATTATTTAAATGATCTGCAACAGACCCACCTTTCGACATCTTCATATTAAATAATCTCTTTATTAGAAATACCTTATTGGACGCCAAGGTTTTTTCGTACAATTTGGCCAATGCTTCCATCAAATCCTTCGCTTTCTTTTCTTTCGAAATATTGAAAGCCATCGACGCTGCCAGGCTCAGCCGTATCGTTCCTAGAGCCTTTCTGTCAAGAATCTCCCATTCTTCATCCTTCATAGCCACTAGATTCTTTGCTATTCCGCCCAATGGTAGGAATAGATCATTCTGATATAAATAGTCTTCCATCTACATCTTCCATAATTGGTAGTTTTGGCCGTTAAATTTCTCGACCCTAAACTTTCCATCTTCCGACATTGCTCCCACTTGAACCAGGAACCCTCTTTTCCTGCGAGTTACCTTTTTCTTTGATACCAGTTGTTAGAAAAAAGAATACCGTGGAGAAATAAAATAAACCAATGTGGAAACAAAACACAGAAGATACACAATACAATAGAGACATAGATTTATGTGGTTCACCCAGTGTGGGCAACATCCACCAGAGAAATTTCCAGGTCCTTCCTTTATTATTATCCATTATATGAAGGGATACAATCTACAACAAACGCACTGTAACTTCCTCTTCTTTCTCTCATAGGCTCCTATCTCAGAATACAATATTTGCCATCCACCATACCTGCAATACATTTCCCTCATAAAAGAGGGTTTCCTTCTAGGGAAAAAAAACCCTAACATAATCTCTATTGTTACATTTGTGACCTTATAATGAACGATCTAGATTTACAATGAAATTACAATATACAACTACAAGGAAATTTTTCCTTTGGGGGCCCACTTGCCCCCAGACCCCCCAACCGGCAGGATAGCCCCCCTGGACCCCGCAGAGGGGGTACCCCCCTCTGCAATCCCCCGCGTGGAAGAGTGTACATACTTCTGGGGTGTAAAATTTTCATGGGGTATAAATAGGACTGAAAGTAAAGGACCTCTGAATCAAGAAGATAATCGGGCTCCACAACCAACAAAACCCAAATTTTGTCTAACCGAAATCAACGAACCACGATGCGCGGGATCTAACGGTCATGATGGCTCCTTGGCTCTCATGGTTCTAGAATTGGTAAACCAATGCCAAGCCCTATCCTTTCGACTTACAATCCCCGAAATCCTGAAATGAACCAACAACCCAAATCTGATTTCGATCCACGACCTCTATCACTCCTGATATTTCATACGTTAAGTGACTCCTGCCACTATATCCCTTGCTTCTTTGCTTGATCAGAGGGCTCTCGTTGAATAGAGACTTCTCCCTCAAATATCTCCACCATTCATTCAGGGTTCGATGATCCTCCATAAATTCTCCCCGTCATTAATATGTTTTCCCTTAGAGATTTACATGACCTTGATCTTTGTTTTCCTTCGAGCTATTCAAAGGCTCTAACCCTCCTAAGCTTAGATTTCTTTGTTGGTTTCTAGATTCAAAGAATCCCTATACACAAACTTAGCATGTTTCCATGATAACCTTCAATTATACACGATGTTAGCTCTGTGCACTCTTCGCAACAAAGTTTCTCCAACCACTCTGTAGGACTGAAGAATTTTGATTCCTCCTTTGGCCTGTGCACTCCTTGCACGACTATGTTCTTCACTCGCACTTCTGCTAGTATAATAACAACATTCTCCCTCTTGAGCTTTCTAATATAAAACTCAAAACCCTGTCAACACACTCTATGCAGACTCTCCATTGCACTCTTTGCAGGAGTTCTCAGGAAGAGAAACAATTGAAAATCATACATTTTCTTTCATAGGTTTCATACATTCATCATAGAATCATGAACATACACACATCATTAAACCAAATGCATAATAGAGAAAATGTAAGCAAACTGTAACCTACCATTTAAAATATATACATAGTATTCATCACAACACACAGGACTTGAATCAAATCTTTCTTATATTAATCCAAAGGCTTTTGTACATAAGTTCTAAAAACTATCAACTTATACAATTTACCATCTTAGGATTTTTTTCTCTACTCCCTTGTTCTTGCAACTTAAAAAAAAAAAAGGTCCTTCTAATACAAGCGAGGGTGTCTTTTTTACCTGTTTTCCCTCCTACAGTTCTAGTTGTCTAATCAGGATTAAAAGCTACCTACTTTACATTCAATACAAATAAATGCCTCCATATCTGACAGATGAGAGAAACGCTCATGATCTGTTTTACAATCTTCAAAACATAAATGCAAATACATCTCCCTAGCTATTACATAAATGCTCCTTTCATTCAAATTCAAAACATTCTTCAAAATGTGCGTTGGTGCATTTCTAGTTGTCTTCCGCCTTTTGTGCTTGCTCACGATGCTCTTGCATCATACTCCCTTGGCTGAAAATTTTCATGAACTCCTGTTCATGAGATCCTGCACTGTCTGTCCATGTTTTTGGATGTCTCCTTTACTTTCTCAACTAGCATCTTCAGTCGGGTGTCCCTTCCATTTCACCAAGTATTCAAAATATGTCTTCCTCCGGGTCTTCTTACCAACTCTTTGATCAATAATCATTTCCATCTGTGGCTTTTCAACTATAGGGATCTGTTTGACCCATTGGAATTCCTTCTGATCTTCTGATTTCTCCATTTCATCTGTTATGTAAGGATACAAATATTCTATGTTAAATATCGGCGAGATGCCCACATTATCTGGAAATTCTATCTCATAAAAATTTGCCTCAAACTTTCTTAAGATTTTACATGGCCCAATTTTCTTCATCTTTAGTTTATTGTAGGTTCGCCTTGGGAACCTTTCTCTTCTGAGATGTGCCAGAACCAAATCACCAACTTCAAACTGAAGTTCTCTCCTATGTTAATCTTCTCTGTGCTTGTATTCCTAGTTGGAATTTTCTAATCGCTTTCTGATTTCACTGTGGAGCTCCTACATTTATGCTACAAAATCCTCTGCACTAGCACTCCTGAATTCATTCTTCTCTAAGTATTTCAACTCAGAGACTCCCATCGTCTGCATTCCATACATTATATGGAATGGTCTATGTCATGTACTCGTATTGGGTGAATCATTATATGCAAATTCCTCTTGTGGCATAATTTGGTCCCACTGGCTGTGGTGTTCAGCCACCAAACTCCTCAACATATCTCCCAAACTTCGATTCATTGCCCCAGTTTGTCCATCTATCTGAGGATGGTATGCTAAGCTAAAAGATAAATTTGTTTCCAACTTCTTCCATAGGGTCCTCTAGAAATGACCAACAAATTTGGTATCTCCATCTGAAACAACACTCTTGGGTAAACCGTGAAGTCTAAAAACTTCTTTGAAAAACAGATTGGCAATATGTGTTGTGTCACTGGTTTTATGACATGGTATAAAATGTGCCATTTTAGAGAATCTATTGACTACCACGAAGATGGAATCACAACCCCTCTGCGTCCTCAGAAGTCCTAACACAAAATCCATGCTTACCACGTCCCACGACCTCTTTGGTAATGGAAATGGTTGATACAACCTTGTATTCTGTCTCTTCCCCTTGGCATGCTGGCAAATTCTACACCTGTTCACGAATTTCTTGACATCTGTTGTCATCCCCGGCCAATAGTATGAGCTATTCAATTATGAAAAAGTCTTATCATGGACGAAATGTCTAGCCAATCCTGAACCATGTTTTTTCTTCAAGAGGTTCTCTCTTATAGAGCATTTCGGTATACAAAACTGGTTACCCCTTAACAGTAGTCCATCCTAAACCAAGTATTTATTCCATTGGCTTCTATCCCTGAGAACTAGATTCTCACATGCTTCATAAGCTTCTTTAAAATATGCATCATTTCTGTACATTTCCTTGAGGTTATCAAAACCTAAGGTCTTTACTCTGAACTCTTGCAGAGTCAAACATTTCCTTCTCAAAGCATCAACAACTTTGTTAGCAATTCCAAAAATATTCTTTATAACAAAAGTAAAATTCTGCATGTATTCAACCCATTTTGTATGCTTCTGGTTCAATTTCTCCTGTCGAGTTATGAATTGTAAAGCATGGTTATCGCTATACAAGACAAACTCTTTCAGAACCAAGTAATGCCTCCAGCTTTTTAGGGCTTGTATGACTGCATAAAATTCCTTGTCATGCGTTGAATATTTCATCTTTTCATCATTCAGTTTCTCACTAAAGTATGCAATCGACCTATTGTCTTGACTTAAGACTGCTCCAATCACAAACCCACTTGCGTCACACTTAACTTGAAATGTTTTGCTGAAATTTGGCAGAACCAGAACTGGCTGCTTAGTTATCTTAATTTTCAGCAACTTGAAACTTTTCTCTGCTTCTTCTGTCCAATGAAAATATTTTTGTATTTTCTTGACTGTGTCCATCATTGGTGCACATATCCCACTGAAATTTCTAATGAACTTCCTGTAAAAACTGGCAAGTCCATTGAAAATTCTGACTTCAAAGTTACTCTTCGGTGATGGCCAATCTTTGATCGCTCTTGCCTTTTCAGGATCCATTTTTAACTCATTTGCAGAGATTACGAACCCCAAATAAATGAGTTTCGTCTTCATGAAAGATAATTTCTTCAGATTGATTAGCAACTTCTCTTGTTGCAACCTCCTCATTACTGTAGTTAAATGCTTTAGGTGTTCTTCCTCAGTTTTACTGAAGATTAATATATCATCAAGATACATGATTACAAACTTACTAATGAAATCTTTTAGGACTTCGTTCATCAGTCTCATAAAAGTACTAGGTGCATTCGTCAAGCCAAATGGCATGAAAAGCCATTCATACATCCATTCATTCGTCTTGAATGTTGTCTTCCACTCATCACCTTCCCTCATTCTAATATGATGATATCCACTTTTCAAATCAATCTTTGAAAAAAACTTTGCTCCACTAAAGCAATCCATCAAGTCATCCATCCTGGGTAAAGGAAATCTATACCTGATGGTGATTTTATTTATGGTCCTCAAGTTTGTACACATTCTCTAGCCACCATCTTTATTTGGACTTAGCACTGTAGGTACATCGCATGGACTCAAGATTTCTCTGACCAATACTTTGTCCATCAAATCCTGGACTTGTCTTTTGACTTCTTCATTTTCTCGTGGCGTCAATCTGTACGCTACTTTGTTTGGTAAACTCACCCCAAGTATAAGATCAGTGTGATGGCTTATGCTCTTGATGGGTGGAAACGAACAAGGTAATTCATCCACTACTATATCAATAAATTCCTCTTGCAGTTCATGAATTTCCTCAGGTAAATCATCTATCTTGGTACTGGTCTAGACAACTCTGGGTTTTCTTACCACAACAAACTGCATGTCTTCTTCTTTCTTGACTTCATCAAGAAGATCCTTCCCACTCATGAGAAGTATAGTATTTCTCACCTATGTTTTCACCTCCTTATCCTTAATTGGCAGCAACATATGTGTTCTACCATTCTTCTCCAAGGTATATGTGTTCTTTCTCCCATCATGAAAAACATTCCTGTCATATTTCCACGATCTCCCCAACAAAAGATGACAAACATCCATGGGAATAACATCACATAAAATTTCATCCTTATATCCCCCTATCTTAAATTCAACTAAACACTGTTTAGTGACAGTTACCTGATGTCCTTTTTGTAGCCATGAAACTTTATATGGGCTCGGATGTGTAAATGTTTCCAATTCCATCTTCTCCACCATTTCGGTGGATACTAGGTTATTTGTACTCTCACTGTCCACTATTGCCTTGCATACCCTGTCCTTGGTCTTGCAAGCAGTTCTGAACAAACTGTTCCTATGGACTGGATTTTCTACCTCCTTTTCTGACTGCAAGACAATTTTTCCCATCATTAGGGATCTTTCACCTTGTGCATCTTCTGCCTCAACATTTCTCCCTTGTGCTACATAAATGTGAGCTTCACCTCCATCTCTTTTCCTATCGAGACACTCAAAATATTTTTGTTCGATTTTCCATGGAAAAAACATTTTATTTCACCTCCTCGGCCTCTTCCTCTTCCTCTTTCTCGAGGAAACACATTCCCATCAGTGTACCTTGGGAATTTCCTCCCCTTTTTGTTTGAGTATGGGGTTTCTTCTCTTCACCTTGGGGCTTCTGTACTCTGTTTTGGGAAACCTCTTTGCCTCTGCTCTTACTTCTGCCTCGACCCCTCTGACCTTGCTTATAGGTCAATTTTTCTTCTACCTTCAGGGAAATCTGATAAGCCTCCTCTAAATTCCTGATTGTTACCATGCTCATCTGATCCTGAATGTCATATCTCATACCATTCATGTATCTAGTGACCTTTTCATCATCACTCTCATGATGACCTGCTCTAATGTTTATCTTGTAGAACTCTTCAGTGTATTCCTTCACTGTCATCCCTTTCTGTCTCAAATTATTCATTCTTTGAAATAGATTGATTTGGTAGTCTCTGGGTATAAACTTGGCTTTCATATTCGCAACCATCCTATCCCAGCTTTTGATTCTTTTTTTTCCTTTGCAACGCCTGTCAGCCTGCAGTTCATCCCACCATAGTGCTGCATGTCATTTCAGTCTAGTGACTGCGTTCTTAACTTTCTTATCCTCTTTGACATCCTCATAGTCAAAGTATTTGTCCAGAGATCTAAACTAATCTAGCAGCTCCTTAATGTCTAAGTTTCCTTCGTACATTGGAATGTCCATTTTTTCACTGGCACCTATCCTTGCAACAACTCTGAATAAGCATTCATCTGCATCATCTTCGACTGCAACTTCTTCTTCTCTAACTCCAACTTCATTTTAACTTTCAGCTTCACTGACATCTCCAGTATCAGTAGCTTGTCTTTGAACTATCTCCATAGCATCTAATCAAGCACGGAGTTCCCTCATTTCCCTTTCCATAGTTGGATTGGGCATAGCTCTTTCTCTCCTTCTTGGCGGCATTATTTAAATTTTCTCCTCACAGAATTCTAATAACATAGTCTTCTCTCACCTACTGTAACAAATATTGCAGGCTCTATTACCACTTGACGTAGACCCCACCTCAGAAGAGCTTGCTGACCTCCTGCTCTTCAGATCTTCCACTCCCCCTGAACCAAAATGGTTTTTCAAGTCCACTGTTGAGACCCTCTCTTACAATGTGACCATAGGTCCTTTGTCAAATGCTTCCTCCATGAACTAGCGCTAGGCGTGAGCTCCTCCCCACATGACCTCACAATATGACCTCATGCCAACTCTATCGACACTTCACACTTCTCTATTTTAGGGATGTTGGTATGAAACACCCCAACACTCCGATCCCCAAAATCTGAAACTTGACAAGGGCCTACCAAAGGCTAGCCCTTGCTCCTATGCACTCCACACGACCTTCCAATAGGAACTGGTCCCAGTCTTCCAAGCGTCTTGGATTTCATGACTTGGGGAGTCACAGAACAACTGCTCCTTCCCTTCTAAATCTCTGACCTTCGAAATCCAGTGACCTAGATCTACATTCCATATTCCCTGCCAATCGACGGTTCGGACTAAGTTGAAAATTCTTCGTCAAGAGCCTGGAGAAGCCTCCTCTCGTGATTCCAGTGGTCAAAACCTGAATTTTGTCTGACCAAAATCAATGGCCCACGATGTGTAGGATCTAACGGTCCTGATGTCTCCTCGACTCTCATGGTTCAGGGATTGGGAAACCAATGCCAAGCCCTGTCCTCTCAACTTGTGATCCTCAAAATCCTGAAATGAACCAACGACCCAGATCTAATTTCGATCTGTAACCTCTATCACTCCTGAGATTTCATATGTTAAGTGACTCCTGCCACTATCTCCCTTACTTATTTTCTTGATCAAAGGGCTCTCGATGAATCGGGACTTCTCCCTCGAAGCTCTCCACCATTCATTCGTGGTTCGATGATCCTCCATAAATTCTCCCCATCGTTAATCTGTTTTACCTTAGAGCTTTACGCAACCTTGATCTTCATTTTCCTTTGAGTTATTAAAAGACTCTAACCCTCCTGAGCTTAGATTTATTTGTTGGTTTTCGGATTCAAAGAATCCCTACGTGCATACTTAGCATGTTTCCATGATAACCTTCAGTTATACACGATGTTAATTCTGTGCACTCTTCGCAATAGAGTTTCTCCAACCACTTTGTAGGATTGAAGAACTTTGATTCCTCCTTTGGCCTGTGCACTCCTTCCATGGATTTGTGCTTCACTCACAGTTTTGTTGGTATAAGAACAACGTTTTCCCTCTTGAGCTTTCTGAGGGAGAATGTTTGTGCTGGTATAAGACCTCGCAACTGTGCAAGTTTGTGTTTGTTGATGATTTTGTTGAAGATGTATATGTATGCACAGATCTGTGCCAATGATATTTCCACACATATCCACATTCTCTTTTTGTAATGAAAAAGATCCAAATGAATTTTGGATGAAATTTTGATAATTGTGTGGTGGTTTCTGGAAAAATGATGAAATTTTACTGATTTCAAAAGGCTCATAACTTCACATCCCATATTTCATTTACGACAATTTTCTTTTGAAACTGGATATTTTTATGAGATAAATTCAAATATCCAATTTGTTTATGAAAATTCTTCTTAGAAAATATCAGAATTGAATCTGATGTGCGCAGACCCCTTTTTGTCTCCCGAGATGCATGCATGTTTCTCCTGAGATGCATGCATGGTGCATGCAAAAGTTTCTGCATGTGACTCTTGAGATGCATTCATGATATACTCCGTATGAAATTCAGAAAACAAATATGAATTTGAGTAGACATCATCTGCAATTAATGGAACAAGAATTTGTGCAGATACTTGTGTAGTAGACTCTTCAGAATAAGAGACTTGTTCTTCTGATGGTTTCTCTTCGGGATCTATCTTTTGAATCTCTTACATGAAATTTTCACAATATTATTTATTCTCAAATAGAACCTCCAATCAGGTGCATATTTCATTTGGATTTGAGTCTCGTGATTCATCATATACTTGTTTGAGAATTTCAAGAGAAATAGACTAGAAGATACATCCTATGGCCATATCTTGTCTATTGAGAAAGTCATTTTCTCATTGGTGGAATCAAGATCTACTTCCATTGCCATGGTTATTTGGTACAAGCCTATACATCTGAGCTAAAGCATATTTTTTTCTTCCACTCCAAATAGTAATGAGGTGTGAGAAGTATTGCCAACAAATAATCCATATTTTTTGCGTTCTTCAAACTTTAGTACCTGCAAAAAGAGTCTAATGTGTATTTTTTTTTTAGCAATATGTCATCTATGATACCATGTAATTGTGGATGAATATGCACATATAAGATCTATCTAGCAAAGGACATACATCGCTTGCAGAAGAAATGAGAAAAGACGAAAACAAGAGAGAGAGAACCAAGAATTGTATTAACTGTATTCCACACTCAAAGACTGAATAGTTTACAATATATATAGGTTACATGAGTAACTTATGCACCATATTAGTGATAAAGAGAGATCTAGACACTCATTGACAGACACTGGAGTGAAATACCACCTAGTCCTAGTTAACTAATCCATGCAATCATCAGTTAATTGAGACACATGTGTGGAAGTGAGAGAGACACATTCAACTGCTAGTGATAAAACTGAGGTTGCCATGCATGAGTGACTTCCACTAGTCTAATTGAGGGTAATTGAATCTGAATTGAAGAGGAACGTACTATTTTGGAAGGGAATATTCTCTAGAGATAATATTTTCATCTAAGGAATTGTTCTCAACATTGGACTATCAAACTTAGGAAAATAATTCTAGGTGAGTGTGTAATATCTCCAACAATCATCACATAACCAAACCAAATACCAAGATACAAATACAACTAAGTTGTACTACTACTCAATGTACCATACCAATATCACCAAGATGTACCATGTATCAACAAGACATGCCTCTCAAGCATGTACCATATCATCACCAAGCATAAGATATAATCACATAAGCATACCTGTGACCTACAACTAACTTGATGTACTATAAAAATGACTTGTAACACTTCTACAACCTTCAACAACCTAGTACCAACATTTCCCCCAAATTTTCCTTATCCTCATGGGACTAAGACTCCCTATCACGCAGGGCCTCGTGTGACATCACTTAGGCAACCTGTGAGGGTACCTCACATGACACCCTTAAATTGACCCACAAGAGCCTATCAAATTAGGGTTACAAAAAAACCCTATCACTCTGCAGGTCCTAAAAATTCACTCTTTCCTCACACTTTCTCTATTACCTTAGACTTATCGTAAGATTCTCCAATAGACCAAAATATTAGACCATAAAATTCACAAGATAGATATTCAATGTAAGTGTGTGTATATCAAATGAATGTCTCATGATGTGTATTTATACTTTTGCCAGGTAACCTCTTTCCTTATTCTTAGGGCTTCTTGACTTTCTTGTTACAACCAATTTACCCATTCATTAATTGAATTGTAACTTCTTAGGGGATTATTGACCATTCTTCAGGGCTTCCAAATTCACAAGGGCATATATACCTAATCATAAGGAATTACATGGCATGCCACCTATCATTGGTAATGCAACAACAAGAACTATCCATCTATGAGTGTCTTACCTTCATTTACACTATCATTCATGTCCATATTCCTCAACCAACCTCGACTACCATAATCAAACCTTCAGGGATTCATGTATACTTCATTAAATGCACCCATGACATCTGCTGACATCAACCACTCCATCAAGGACAACTAACTCACCATCAATCTCAACCATATCTCTAGGGATTCCAGACTTCTCCAAGGGTTGACATCAATATCGAAGGGTTGCCATCAATGAAAACCAACTGTTCAAACCAACTATCCAACATAGTTTTTTCCTATGATCCGCTGTAAATATAAACCAAAAAATAAAAATGTGACATAGAATGACACACATTCACAAGTTAAAAAAATGTGCAACTTGAAAAGTATGTAATTGAATGTGTATGAATGACTAAAATAGCTTATGGAATTTAAAACATACAACTAAATCATGACATTTAATATATTCTTGCATGATTGGGATGATCGACAGGGTCATGATACTCGGAGGAACATCAAATGCCCTGTTTTCTATTTTTTTTTGTATCTTCTAACAATGATGTTAAAGCATTAGCAATGTGCCAACTCTCTACCCTTCTCAATGCTTTCATGAACAATGACGTTGAAGCATTAACATTGTGTTAAGTCATTACCCTTCTAAATTACTTCATTTCAGTAGACATTTAATTCCTAAGTGACATTTTGATAGTCATATAGGATTTGAAAGTACTCAATGTCCTCTACACTTTATCCATCACCAACATCCTAAAAAAATCTAGCCTCCTCCTTAATAGTTTATAGAAAGAATTCCTTTTCCATGTTCTATACAGAACAAAATGCATGATTCTAATGAAAAGTGGAATCAAGGAACCACCCTTAGTGAAGGAACTCTTATGGTGACAAAGGATGGGTTCACCCAAAGCACGTCCACACCACACCGATAACTATGAAAATAAATAAATTATAAGTGGTTTCTAAGTGGGGGCGCCTCTCCACCCATTGATGAACTTGTCAATTTAATGCATGGGGGAGGTGGAATAACTCCCCACCCACTTGCCAAATCCTCTTTTCCTTGTGTATGCAACTCAATGAAGTGGAGGTAAATAACACTTCCTCCTCTCCCTTATTGGGGCTCCCAAATCTATTCCAAAGCTGCCTCAACTGTGAATTTTAACATGGTTTAATTATCCCATTAGTACTACCTCGATTTCTTCCTGAGTAACTCGAGACTCTCAATGTGTTGAGTACACAACACACCCTAAAATTCTAAATATTTGTGTACAACCCATTTCTTTGATTTTTTGTAAGGAGATTTCATATATTTTGAGTTTATTGATTTTTATGCATCTCATATAGGTTGGGTAGTGTTTTGGTTTAAAGGTAAACCCAAAAAATATTAAAACCATAAAATAAACCAAGTTTGGTGTGATTAAAATGATATCGATGAAGTATATAAAACCTTTAAAAATAATTGGTAGGCCATTTTGTAGGTCATTGGTGCAAAGCATATGATTTTGGAGAACATCGATGGACACACGTTTTTGTGAAGTAGTTGATGGAGAATGAACCTTTTTGAAAACCATTGAAAAACATTTTATGGAACTCACCAAAAACACTTTTCTTCAAAGCACTCATCAAAAGATGTTTTTCCATAGGTACCAAAAGTTTGAATCAAATGTTTTCTAAACTGGACTGCAACCATATTCCTCAACCATCAATCATGTACATCAAAACCATAACAAGTATTAGTCTTTTACCATACCATATATGAACCATGTGCATCAACATCTATACTATACCATGTACCAACAATGTATCTCAACTATATACCTTATCACTCAATCATTCCATACACCGTATACCATAGGATATACAAATCAATTACTATCAATGGTGTATCTAAACCAACTACCAACATCACCAAGAAATGTATCTCATACATGTGCTGTCATATACCAAGAGTAATCCTAAATAATGTATCAATATCAATGAAAACCATACACAATGTGCCAATGATTCAAGAGTATACCAGGAATAAGCCTCAATCATGTATCATAGCATCATGATAAATTTGGATGAACTTGCATAGATAATGTCTAGCTAGCAAAGGACATACACAATTTGCAGAAGAAATGAGAAAACACAGAAATGAGAGAGAGAGAATCAAGAATTGTATTAATTGTATTCCACACTCAATGAGTGAATAATTTACAATAGATATAGATTACATGAGTAACTAATGCACCATAGTAGTGATCTAGAGAGATATAGACACTCATTGACAGACACTGGAGTGAACTGTCACCTAGTCCTAGTTAATTGATCCATGCGATCATTAGTTAATTGAGGCACATGTGTGGAAGTGACAGAGACATAGGCAACTACTAGTGATAAAACCCAGGTTTCCATGCATGAGTGACTTCCACTAGTCTAACTGATTGTAACTCAATATGAACTGAAGAGGAACACCCTATCTTGTAGGGGAATATTCTCTAGAGAGAATATTCTCATCTAAGGAATCGTTCTCAACATTGGACTATCAAACTCAGGAAAAGAATTCTAGGTGAGTGTGTAATATCTCCAACACCCCCCCTGAACACTAATAGGGTGTACATGATGAATGGGTCCTGACAACAGAGG
>JASDQU010371264.1:33453-55263 GCA_032191745.1 Picea mariana | reverse complement strand
TTTTCTATGATCTGATGTGAATATAATCCAAACAATAAAAATATGACACAAAATGACACACATTCACAAATTAAAAAAATGTACAACTTGAAAAGTATGTAATTGAATTTGTATAAATGACTAAAACAACTTATGTAATTGAAAACATACAACTCAATCATGAAATTTAATATATTCTTGCATGAATGGGATGATAGGTGGGGTCATGATACTCGGAGGAACATCAAATACCCTATTTCCATGGGTTTGTTGTTTCTTCTAAAAATGATGTTAAAGCATTAGCATTGTGTGAACTCCCTACCCTTCTCAATGCTTTCATGAACAATGACGTTGAAACATTAGCATTGTGTTAAGGCATTACCCTTATAAATTCCTTCATTTAAGTAGATATTTCAATCCTAAGTGAATTTTTAATAGTCATAGAGGATTTGAATGCACTCAATGTCCTCTACACTTCATCTTTCACCAACATCCTCCACAAATATAGCCTCCTCCTTAAGAATTTATAGAAATCATTCCTTTTCCATGTCCTACAGAGAAGAATTGCATGATACTGATGAAAAGTGGAATCAAGGAACCACCCTTAGTGAAGGAACTCTTTAGGTGACCAAGGATGGGTTCACCCAAAACATGTCTACACCACACCCATAACTATACAAAAATAAAATTATAAGTGGTTTCTAAGGAGGGCCTCCTCCCCAATAATTGATGAAATTGTCAATTTAATGCATGGGGGAGGTGTCATAAATCCCCACCCACTTTCCAAATCCCCCTCTCCTTATGAATGCACCTGGATGAAGTTGAGGGAAACAACACTTCCTTCTCTCCCTTCAAGGGTCTTCCAAATTTATTCCAAAGGTGCCTCAACTGCAAATTTTAACATGGTCTAATTATCCCATTAGCACTTCCTCTACTTCTTCTCAAGTAACTCAAGACTATCAGTGCGCTAAGTACACAACACACCCTAAAATTCTAAATTTTTGGGTACCTCCCTTTCCTTTGATTTTTTATAAGGATATTTCATATATTTTGAGTTTGTTAGTTTTTATGCATCTCATATAGGTTGGAAAGTGTTTTGATTTAAAAGTAAACCCATAAAATCTTAAAACCATAAAATAAACCAAGTTTGGTGTGATTAAAATGATATAGATGAAGTATAGAAAACCTTTAAAACTAATTGACAGACCATTTTGTAGGTCATCGATGAAACGCATACAATTTTGGAGAACATTGATGGACACATGTTTTCATGAACTCGTTGATGGAAAAGGAACCTTTTTGAAAACCATTGAAACACATTTTTTGGAACTCATCGAAAACACTTTTCTTCAAAGCACCGATGAAAAGATGTTTTTCCATAGGTACCAAAAGGTTGGATCAAACATTTTTCCTAATCTCTGAAAGATTATTGACTACCTTTTTGGATACCATCTATAGACATCTGGTAGTTTTTTTCTAGAGTGTCGAAAGCATGAAAAATACTTTTTTGAAGTTCCCGATAGAACTATTTAAAAACTCGTCGAAACATGTTTTTGGAAAAACATTGGTAGAAAAAAGTATCTTTTATTTAACATGCCAATACGAGTTTTTTGACAACCACCGAAAAGCGTTTTCCCCAACATGCCGATACGAGGTTTTTGGAAAGCACCAATATGTCAATTAGAGGTTTTTGAGAAAGCACCAAAAGGTGGGTCGAGATGTTTTTTGGAGAGCTCTGATACACATTTTTGGAAACCTCTGACAAAGTCATGTTTCTATAAACATGTCGAAAGAACATTTTAGGAGATCGTTGATAGAGAAATATGTGGTTTTTTTGGAGAATGTCGATAGGTCACACTAAGTTTCTAGAATTTTCCGAACACATGACCATAGATTCTATCTAATTGACATTTGCATTCACATGTTTTTCGAGGTGTTCATTAGATTTCAAAAGGGAAAAATTTGTTTTTTGAAACTCGCCGAAATGCAAAACTAAGTTTTGAGTGCCCCGTGAAGAACAAAGAACACCATTAAAGTGCATGGATTTCGGTAGTGAAAGTGTCCCATCAACATTCAATTTTGGTAGCTAAGACAATATTACTTGATCCACTAGGATCATGTCATCATAAATCTTAGATTTGATCCCTTAGACATTAAATTCAAACAATGTTGTTTGAGTTACTCATTCATTCTTTTATTTTAGATGAGATATTTAAAAAATCATGTTTATCACTTACATTGATAGAGAACAGTCAGGTGAGATCGAGATTGTTGCAGGAGATAGCTCTTGAAAAAGTATCAGGTTTATTTCTGAAAGGGTTATTTTAGTCATTTTGTTGTGAGCAATTTGAACATGTAAGTAACCCGAATGAGTAGATTCTTTTGGTTTTAGGAATTACATGGATAAACTAGTTTTTATTTTTGAAAATGTGAAATTGTAGTCAATTTTTTTTTACGAAATGAATTTATTTATGTGCAAATTACTACAAGGAATAACCTTCCTTTTATTCAAAATAATTTTATATCATTTTCTTAATCACATTGAGATAGGTTTTCTACCAAAAGAGGGAAAGATTAATTTTTACTCCATGTGATAACTTTTAATAGACTATAAAACATTAGACACTAGCATAATAATGCAAGAATACATATAATAAATTTTGTAGATGCACGTAGAGGATGAATGAAACTTAATGAAGGATTAGTTGGAGTAGGTACAACTGCTCCAACCATGTCTCTATTATAAATGCTCATGAATATGGAATACAAACTAAGATGGATATCCTTTACACAAATCTCTCTATTTTCTTGAGTACGTGTGTGTCCCTATTATTCCTCCTATAATGTATCTCTCTTATCGAATTCTTGTCATTATTCCCTGGACTACAACACTTTGGTTCTATTGCTGATGAATGGTGGCATAACAAGAGAGTCAAGAGGATTGTTTCTAGGCAGGGTAGCTAAGAACTGGAGATTAAATGACTGCACAAGAATTTACCAGATTGAAGACAAAGGCTAAAGAGTAACATGTCATTAGTTATCTACACACTTGATCCAGATGAACAAGGATTTGATTGTGGGGGAGATGTTGGGAGGCATTTTAGGCCCTTGTAATAAACCATATTACATCAGACACTAGAATAATAATGTATGAATACATGTAATAAAGTTTGTAAATGCACATGGAGGACAAATGCAACTTAACAAATGATTAGTTGCAGTGGGAACAATCGCTCCAACCATCTCTCTATTGTATAACTTCTCATGAAGATGGAATACAAATTGGGATGGATATCCTTCCCAAAAATCTCTCTCTCTTCTTGAGTACATGTGTGTCCATATTATTCCTCTTAAAATGTAGATCTCTTCTTGAATTCTTGTCATTATTCCCTAGACTACAACATATGTTGCAGATTCTTCTTCTTTTCCATTGTTGATGCATGTGACCACTCACCAACCATGATTGAAACTAATGTGCTAGAAATTTCACATTAGAGAAGAATTTAAAAAACCTATAATATTATTTTGAATCAATAATGTGTTGGAATACTGAGAGGGTTGGGGGTGAATCAGTATAAGCACTGCCACTTTCATATCAGCCTGTAACTTATCAACCTGTCACTGTATCCAACTTGTCACTATAAAATTGTCACTGTCAACTTGTCACTATATCTAACCTGTCACATCAACCTGCCACTGATCAACTTGTCCAACCTATCACCATCACCAATACTCAACTAGATCCCCTCACAGGGATAATATACCAAGGAAACCTCTCAACTAGATTTCCAACATCACCAACACATGCCTCTACCAAGAATGTACCATGATCACCAACATATCATCATGAGATATGTGTCTCAATCATATACAAAATCATGTACCAATCCATCAACCTGGACAATACCAAACATCAACCGTGTACCACAACCTGTACCACAACAAGTGCATCAATCATGCACCAACACCTGTACCAATCTGTGCATCGAACATGCACCACAACTGTACCATATTCCTCAACCATCAACCATGTACATAAACACCATACTAAGTATCAGTCCTGTACCATACCATGCATCAACCATGTACTTAAAAAATGTACATCGACAATAAACATCAACATCTATACCATACCATGTGCCAACAATGTATCTCAACCATATACCATATCACTCAATCATGTCATACACCATATACCATAGGATATACCAATACATTACTATCAGTGGTGTATCTCAACCAAGTACCAACATCACCAAGAGATGCATCTCATACATGTGTTGTCATATACCAGGTGTAGTCCTCAACAATATATCAATATCAACGACAACCATACACCATGTGCCAATTCTTCAAGAGTATACCGAGAATAACCCTCAAGCATGTATCATAGCATCATCACCATATAACCAAACCAGATACCAAGATAACAATACAACAAATATGTATTACTACTCAATGTACCATACAAGTATCACCAAGTTGTATCATGAATCAACAATACATACCTCTCAAGCATGTACCATATCATCACCAAGCATAATATGTAATCACATAAGCACACATGTGACTTGTAGCTGACCTGTTGTACTGTAAAAATGATATGTAACTCTTCCACATCCTTCAACGTCCTGGTACCAACATTTCCCCCAAATTTTCCTTAGTCGCGTGTGACTAAGACTCCCTGTCATGAAGGGCCTCACGTGATGTCACTTAGGAAACCCATGGGGGTGCCTCATGTGACACCCTCACGATGATCCATGAAGGCCTGTCAAGTTAGGGTTACAAAAAAACCATAGCACTCTACAGCTCCAAAAATTTCACTCTTTCCTCGCACTTTCTCCACTGCCTCATACTTGTCATCAGGTTCTCGAATAGACCAAAATATTAGACCATAGCATTCACAAGATAGATATTCAATTTAGGTGTTTGTATATCAAATGAATGTCTCATGATGTGTATTTATACTTTTTCTAGGTAACCTCTTTCCTTATTCTTAGGGCTTCTTGAATTTCTTGTTACAACCACTTTACCCATTCATTAATTGACTTGTAACTTCTTAGGGGATTCTTGACCATTCTTCGGGATTCCAAATTCACAAGGGTATATCTCCCTAACTATAAGGAACCACGTGGTGTACCACTTATCATTGAAAAAAAGACGACAAGGACTATCCATTTATGAGTGTATTACCTACATTTACACTATCCTTCATGTCCATATTCCTCAACCAACTTCAGGTACCATAAAAAAACCTTTGGGGCTTCATGTATACTTCATCAAATGAACCCATCACATATGATGAAATCAACCACTCCATCAATGAAAACTAACTCACCATCAATCTCAACCATATCTCTAGGGATTCCAAATTTCTATAAGGGTTAACATCAATCTCCAAGGGTTGACATCAATGACAACCAACTCTCAAAACCAAATGTACAACAATATCCCCCTTTGGAATTGATGGAAACACCAACATTGATGGCAACAATGATGCTCCAACACTCATCAAGGTTTTTCACTCTCCTCCTTTGACATCAATGGAAAAGGGTATCTTTCTTTGGAGTTGCTCCACTTGTCTTCATGATTCTATTCTTTCTCTTTATTTCCATGCCTTTAATTTTTCTGTTCACATGTTTCTCTCCTCATATTATTCTTCTCTTGTGGCTACCCCTAAAGTATACCTTCTCTAAACAATCCTTCTCTGACTTCATGCGCTTGAATTTTACTCTTTTTATATTTCTCTTTTTCTTCCTTCAACATCATGGGAAAAATAATAACCCCCCCTGTCAGTATGTCTCCCCTTATATGTATGCTACTGATATTCCTTCCTGAATATCTTAATGATTTCTCTTCCCTTTATTTCTCTGCAAGGTGTCATGTAGATCAATGTAGGGCTACCTATAAGTGTTTATTTTCCTCTCTTCCAATGCTTGTTAATTGTCCATTGGTTCTTCCTGTTGTAACTGTATGAAATATATAAAAAGCATTCATTAGTTGAAATATATATTCACTTGTTATGTTCACTTGACCATACTATTAAATGATTTTCTTTTGATGATTTATCTTCTGCTGATGGTTTCTCTTTCCATGTTATGTTATTCCTTTCATTGCTTGTATTTTTATAACCAACTGATTCCATTGATTCCAATTATAGATTCACTATTATTTATATTCTCTAACCCATGTTATCTATACTTTATAAATATCCATATTTGTCCATACCTTTGCTACTCAACTTTCCACAATGATGACCCATCTATCACTTTACTATCATGAAGGATTCACAATTGCAACTGATCATCACATATTCATGTTTCTTCAAACTAAATCAAATGTGTTCACTGGTCTTCTCTATCTGAAAACCAACCTTTGCATGTCTGGAACAACCTGTACCAAATATATCCCTACCTGAATACATACATGGAATACACTCATAAAATTATGCTTGTGTAATTGCCTACTGATACCTGGGTGGGAACACTACTTCTCAATCGATCAATCTATCACTCTGTACTTCTTTTATCTGATTGTTCTGGATCTGTCTCTAGAAACACCTCAAAATGCTTGGAGTGTGGTTCTCTGATCTATAGTAGCTACTGCATTGAATCCCCCTGTTCAATATTCATATTTACTGAGAGTCTCCATGTCGGGTGGTTCAAAAAAATACCCACTCTGATGCGAAGTAACATTCCTCTTCATTTGTGGACTCATCATATTTTAGAACTCTAACTTCTTCCTTTCTTCCTATGGATTGATCTAGCACTAAAATTACTGAAAGTACAATCTCTTGGGCATGTTATTTATACACTTGTTCTTCTTTTCTTTCTTGCATTACTGCAAATCCCGTGATCTCTAGGACCTGGTTTTTATTCACCTGTTCTTATTGTTTTTCATTTCTTCTCTAAACCTTCTTGTATCTGACATGTTTCGTTTTTTCTATAAATTTTTCTTGATCTCGTACTATTTACAATCCCAAAAGTATGACTTCTAGGTGTCCTTCATTCATCTTCTCTTCCTTAATCTATTCTTTTTTTCTTTTCCAAACTCTCTTATATATGATATCAGTGTTCTTTTTCATAGAAGTATCCATCATGCTTCTACAATCACGAGATATGTGACCATAATTGTGGCAATTGTAAAATTCAATGTTATGTGGGCCAATATACACATTTATTGCTTGAACATTTCTTCCATTAGCTTTGCAATCAACAATTTTATGTCCAGAGTTAGTACAATATAAAAAATGACCATAAAAGAAATTTACATACCTGGGAGTGAATGATCTTCTTTGTGGTTTAGTCATTCTGAATTCATGCCTTGGATGATCATGATCATGATTAAAGCTTCTTTGTGGCTAGAATGTGGAGGGTCTTCCTGAAGATGTATCTCTATCATTTTTATTTGGTTCTGGTTGACCATGATTCCTTCCTTTGAGTACTTCTGCATAAATCTTACTCTTTTCCTCATTCTTCTTTTCTGGCAACTTGGAGTTCTTCTCTTCAACATTTTATATGGACAATGTGGATGTTTTTGTCTCTTCAATGTTCTTTTCGAGCTTGATGATTTTGGCTCTCAATGTGACAACTTCTTCTTCAAGCTTCTCAACATCTTCTCCTTGCTTCATCATCTGAATCTTCATGACTTCTTTTGTTCGCTTTTCTTCTTCAAGTTGGATATTCAAGGAGATGATTTATTTTTCAAGTCTTCTCTCTTCTTGGCCGAATTCTGCTTCAATCTTATTTAAGTAGTCAGTTCTTTCCTTAAGATGATCTGTCAAAATCTTTTCTCTTGTATCTACTTCCTTTCTTTCAACTTCCTAACACTGCTTCTCTTCCATTGATTCCTTTCTTATTGTTGCTATCTCGACTTCCTAACACTGGTTTTCTTCCATCTGAACTTTGTATGTTTCTTCAATCTTTCTGGCTTCTTCTAGTTGAGCTTTTAGTTTCACAATGACCTATTGGGATTCTTCAGAACTTTATTGAGAATTATTCTTGACTAATTGTTCCTCAAGTGGCTGGTTCTTCTTTCTTTATTTTGTCAATTCATCTAAAGCACTGATCAAATTTGATTCAAGGTATACTATTCCTTCTTCACAATACTCTTCTTCTTAATCTATTTGACATGATGGGCATGTTTCTTCTTGTTATGTGCTTGTATCTTCTTTAGCATTCTCTGGATTTGTGATGGTTGATTCCTTGAAGTACGATTTATGTAGCTTATCCCAAAGCTCTTTAGATGATTTTTTTTTTTTTTAACTTTGTCTTTTATCGGATCATATAATTATTCAAATATGAAATCCATTGCTAATTGTTTTGGTTCTTATTAATTCTTTCTTGGCTATGGTCTTCAGAGATTTATTTGTGACAATGTATCTAGTAACAAGTGATTTCCAAACATCATACCCTTGTTCCTATAAAAATGTTTTCATCTTGATACTCCACATATCACATGTTTCACTATTATGACCATTAAACTATGGTATTCCATTCTTATATGCCTTATTTCTCTCCATGAACTACCTTCTAGTGGTTAAACTATTTTCTTGAAGGACCTTCTCTGATACCAATTGTTGGAATACTGAGGGGGGGTGAATCAATATGAGCACTTTTACCACTTTTAACCAATATGTGTATATATGTGTGTGTGTGTGTGTGTGTGAACTTTATCAACAATATATAATAAATATATCATCAGTATATCATGAGCATATAAAGATAAGCAACATCACATCAAGTACACAGTACACCAAAAATTACGTGGAAACCTAAATGGGGGAAAACCATGGAATGATTTCTTATATATCAAAGAATACATTCATTGGAAGCACCGACTTCCCAAATCTCCAACTACAATTGGAAGGAGGCTAC
This sequence comes from Picea mariana, assembly GCA_032191745.1. NCBI lineage: Eukaryota > Viridiplantae > Streptophyta > Pinopsida > Pinales > Pinaceae > Picea > Picea mariana. The sequence goes on along the minus strand of JASDQU010371264.1, from coordinate 46,408 downwards.
GACCCCCTATTTACAGGATCCATCCTGAAGGAAGCTACAACTCCCTAAATTTGTTGGCTCCAACTAGAAGGAGGCTAGAACCCCTTGATTCTCATGCTCCAACCTGAAGGAAGCTCCAACTCCGCGTGTTCTATGGAACCAAAGGGAAGGAGGCTACAACCCCCTTTCCTTGCCTCATCCTTCCTCCCTGAAATATAAGTGTAGACCAACCATCAATAAAAAAATCGTTGCCACTGTCACTACCATTGTCAAACCAACCTATAACCTGTCAACCTATCACTGTATCCAACTTGTCACTATCAACCTGACATTGTATCCAACATGTTACTATCAAAATGTCACTATATCCAACCTATTACTATCAACCTATCATTGTATCCAACCTGTCACATCAACCTGTCACTAATGAACCTATCCAACCTATTACTATCACCAATAATCAACTAGTTCCTCTCACATGGATCATATACCAAGGAAACCTCTCAACTATATGTCCAACATCACCAACACATGCTTCTACCAAGCATGTACCAATATCACCAACATACCATCATAATATATGTGTCTCAACCACATACCAAATCATGTACTAAACCATCAAACTGTACCATACCAAACATCAACCGTGTACCACAACAAGTGCATCAACCATGCATCAACACCTGTACCAAACTATGCATCAACCATGCAACATCACCTGTAACAAACCGTGCATAACCCATGCACCACAACTATACCATATGCCTCAACCATTAATCATGTCCATCAAAACCATACCAAGTATTAGTCCTATACCATACCATGTATCAACCATGTACATGAACAATGTACATCAACATATGTACCATACAATGTACCAAAAATGTATCTCAACCATATACCATATCACTCAATCATTCCATATACCACATACCATATAATATACCAAGTAATTACTGTCAATGGTGTATCTAAACCAACTACCAACATCACCAAGAAATGTATCTCATACATGTGTTTTCATATACCCAGAGTAGTCCTAAACAATGTATCAATATCAATGAAAACCATACACAATGTGTCAATGCTTCAAGAGTATACCAATAATAAGCCACAAGAATGTATCATAGCATCATTGTAAATTTCGATGAACCTGCACAGATAAGATCTAGCTAGAAAAGGACATACACAATTTGCAGAAGAAATGAGAAAAGACTGAAATAAGAGAGAGAGAATCAAGAATTGTATTAACTGTATTCCACACTCAAAGAGTGAATAATTTTCAATAGATATAGATTACATGAGTAACTAATGCGCCATAGTAGTGATACATAGAAATCTAGACACTCACTGACAGACATTGGATTGAACTGCCACCTAGTCCTAGTTATCTGATCCATGTAATCATTGATTAACTAAGACACATGTGTGGAAGTGATAAAGACACATGCAACTGTTGGTGATAAAAATGAGTTGGTCATGCATGAGTAATTACACTATTCTAACTAAGTGTAACTCAATATGAACTAAGAAGGAAAACCCTATTTTGTAGGGGAATATTCTCTAGAGAGAATATTCTCATCTAAGGAATTGTTCTCAATATTGTACTATCAAACTTAAGAAAATAATTCTAGGTGAGTGTGTAATATCTCCAACACCCCCTCTGAACATTAATATGGTGTACATGATGAATGGGTCCCAACAACAGAGGTCATGTTAAGTACCCATTGTACAATGAATATAAGAATGAAAGACTAAAAAAAAGAGGAAAGAGGGAAACCCCCCCCACCCCCTCCACAAGGTACAATGCATAAGAAAAAAAAAAAAGCAGTTGCTAAGAAATTGTGTCCTTCACTCCACGAAGACCTCACAATTGTGCAAGTTTGTGCTTGTTGAATATTTTGTTGAAGATGTAGATGTATGCATAGATATGATGAAGTAGATGCACCAATGATATTTCCACAAATATCCACATTCTCTTTTTGTAATGAAGAATATCCAAATTAAGTTTCGAGGAAACTTTGAAAAGTGTGTGGTCATTTATGGAAAAACACTGAAATTTTACTAATTTTAAAATGCCCATAACTTCACTTCCCGGACTCTGTTTCAGAAGACGCTTTTTTAAATTGGGTATTTTTTCGAGAGAAATTCAAATATCCAATTTGTTTATGAAAACTATTCTTAGAAAATATCATAATTGAATCTGATGTGCGCACCCCCCTTTTTGTCTCTCGAGATGCATGCATGGCTCATGTAAGATTTTTTGCACGTGACTCTTTAGATGCATGGATGATATATTCCATATGAAATTTGGAAAACAAATATGAAATTGAGTAGACATCATCTACAATTAATGGAACAAGAATTTGTTCAGATACTTGTGTAGAAGACTCTTCAGAATAATACGCTTTATCTTCTGATGGTTTCTCTTTTGGATCTATCTTTTGAATCTCCTACATGAAATTTCCACAATCTTCTTTATTCTCAAATAGAACCTCCAATCTGGTCCATATTTCATTTGGAGTTGAGTCTCATGATTCATCATATACTTGGTGGAGAATTTAAGGAGAAATAGAGTAGAAGATACATCCTATGGCCATATCTTTTCTATTGAGAAAGTCATTTTTCTCATCGGTGGAATTGGGCTCTACTTCCATTTCCATGGTTATTTGGTACAAGACTCTACATCTAAGCTAAAGAATAATTTTTTTCTTCCACTCCAAATAGTAATGAGGTGTGAGAAGTATTGCCAATGAATAATCCATCTTTTCTACGTTCTTCAATCTTTAGTACCTGCAAAAAGAGTCTGGTATGTCATTTTTTTTAGCAATTCGTCAGCTCTGATACCATGTAATTATGGATGAACCTACACAGATAAGATCTATCTAGCAAAGGACATACACCGTTTGGAGAATAAATGAGAAAAGACAAAAACAAGAGAGAGAGAATCAAGAATTGTATTAATTGTATTCCACACTCAAAGAGTGAGTAATTTATAATAGATATAAGTTACATGAGTAACTAATGCACCATAGTAGTGATCTAGAGAGATATAGACACTCAATGACAAACATTAGAGTGAACTGCCACCTAGTCCTAGTTAACTGATCCATGCAATCATCAGTTAACTAAGACACACGTGTAGAATTGAGAGAGACACATTCAACTGCTGGTGATAAAACTGAGGTTGCCATGCATGAGTGACTTCCACTAGTCTATCTGACTCTTAGTTGAAGAGGAACGCCCTATTTTGTAGGGGAATAAATAATATTCTCATCTAAGGAATCGTTCTCAACATTGGACTATCAAACTTAGGAAAATAATTCTAGGTGAGTGTGTAATATCTCCAACAATCATCACCATGTAACCAAATCAGATACTAATATACCAATACAACTAAGATTTACTACTACTCAATGTACCATACCAACATCACCAATATGTACCATGCATCAACAAGAGATGTGTCTCAAGCATGTACCATATCATCATCAAGCATAAGATATAATCACATAAGCATACATGTGACCTATAGATGACTTGATGTACTATAACACTAACCTTTAACACTTCCACAACCTTCAACAACCTAGTACCAACATTTCCCCCAAATTTTCCTTATCCTCGTAGGACTAAGACTCCCTATCACATGAGGCCTGATGTGATATCGCTTAGGTAACCCACAGGGGTTCCTTACATGATACCCTCAAGCTGACCCACATGAGCATGTCAAATTAGGGTTACAAAAAAACCCTAGCACTCTGCAGATCCTAAACATTCACTCTTTCCTCACACTTTCTCTGTTGCTTTAGACTTGTCGTAAGATTCTCCAATAGACCAAAATATTATACCATAAAATTCACAAGGTAGATATTCAATGTAAGTGTGTGTATATCAAATGAATTTCTCATGATGTGTATTTATACTTTTGCTAGGTAACCTCTTCCCTTATTCTTAGGGATTCTTGACTTTCTTGTTACAACCACTTTACCCATTCATTAATTGACTTGTAACTGCTTAGGGGATTATTGACCATTCTTCTGGGCTTCCAAATTCACAAGGGAATATATCCCTAATCATAAGGAATCACATGGCATACCACCTATCATTGGTAATGGAACACCAAGGACTATCCATATATGAGTGTCTTACCTTCATTTACACTATCCTTCATGTCCATATTCCTCAACCAACTTTGAGTACCATAACCACACCTTCGAGGCTTTATGTATACTTCATCAAATGCACCCATGACATCTGCGAACATCAACCACTCCATCAATGACAACTAACCCGCCATCAATCTCAACCATATCTATAGGGCTTCCAGACCTCTCCAAGGGTTGACATCAATATCCAAGGGTTGACATCAATGACAACCAACTATCCAAACCAACTATCCAAAATAATGTTTTCCTATGATCCACTGTGAATATAATCCAAAAAATTAAAATATGACACAAAATGACACACATTCACAAGTTAAAAAAATGTGCAACTTGAAAAGTATGTAATTGAATGTGTATGAATGACTAAAATAGCTTATGTAATTGAAAATATACAACTAAATCATGAAATTTAATATATGCTTGCAAGAATGGGATGATAGGTGGAGTCATGATACTTAGAGGAACATCAAATACCCTACTTTCCATGGGTTTGTTGTTGCTTCTAACAATGATGTTAAAGCATTAGCATTGTGCCAACTCCCTACCTTTCTCAATGCTTTCATGAACAATGATGTTGAAGCATTAGCATTGTGTTAAGGCATTACCCTTCTATATTACTTCATTTAAGTAGACATTTAATTCCTAAGTGACCTGCTAATAGTCATAGAGGATTTGAAAGTACTGAATGTCCTCTACACTTCATCTGTCACCAACATCCTAAAAAAATCTAGCCTCCTCCATAATAATTTATAGAAAGCATTCATTTTCCATGTCCTATAGAGAAAAAAATGCATTATACTAATGAAAAGTTGAATCAAGGAACCACCCTTAGTAAAATAACTCTTATGGTGACCAAGGATGGGTTCACCCAAAGCACATCCACACCACACTAACAACTATGCAAAACCAAAATTATAAGTGGTTTCTAAGTGGGGCCTCCTCTCCACCCATTGATGAACTTGTCAATTTAATGCATGGGGGAGGTGGCATAACTCCCCACCCACTTGCATAATCCCCTTTTCCTTGTGCATGAACCTGGATGAAGTGGATGGAAACAACACTTTCTCCTCTCCATTCTTGGGGCTCCCAAATCTATTCCAAAGGTGCCTCGACTGTGAATTTTAACATGGTTTAATTATCCCATTAGCACGGTCTCGACTTCTTCTTCAGTAAATATTTGGGTACCACCCTTTTCTTTGATTTTTTGTAAGGATATTTCATATATTTTGAGTTTATTAATTTTTATGCATCTCATATAGGTTGGGAAGTGGTTTGATTTAAAGGTAAACCTAAAAAATATTAAAACCATAAAATAAACCAAGTTTGGTGTGATTAAAATGATATCGATGAAGTATAGAAAACATTTAAAAATAATTGACACACCATTTTGTAGGTCATTGGTGCAAAGCATATCATTTTGGAGAACATCGATGGACACATGTTTTTTTGAAGTAGTTGATGGAAAAGGAACCTTTTTGAAAACCATAGAAAAACATTTTATGGAACTCGCTGAAAAAACTTTTCTTCAAAGCACTCATCAAAAGATGTTTTTCCATAGGTACCAAAATTTTGGATCAAATGTTTTTCCAAATATCTAAAAGATTAATGACTACCTTTTTGGAGACCATCGATAGACATCTGGTAGTTTTTTTCTAGAGTGTCAAAAGCACAAAAAATATGTTTTTTGAAGTTGCCGATATAAGTTTTTAGAAACTCGTCAAAAGATGTTTTTGGAAAAGTGTTGGTAGAAAAAAATTAGCTTTTCTTTAACATGCCAATACGAGTTTTTTGGCAAGCATTGAAAAGTGTTTTCCCCAATATGCCGACACAAGGTTTTTGGAAAGCACCAATATGTCAATTAGAGGCTTTTGAGAAAGAACCAAAAGGTTGGTTGAGATGTTTTTTGGAGAGATCTGACACAAATTTTTGGAAACCTCCGAAAAATTCATGTTTATAAAAACTTGTCGAAATGACATTTTAGGAGATCATTGATAGAGAAATGTGTGTTTTTTTTGGAGAATGTCGATAGGTCACGTTACCTTTCTAGAATTTTCTGAACACATGACCATAGATTATATCAAATTGATTCTTTCATTCACATGTTTTTCAAGGTGTTCATTAGATTTCAAAAGGGAAAAATATGTTTTTTAAAACTTGTTGAAATGGATAACTAAGTTTTGAGTGCCCACTGAGGAACAAAGAACACCATTAAAGTGCATGAATTTGGGTAGTGATACTATCCCATCAACATTCAATTCTGGTAGCTAAGAAAATATTACTCAATATGCTAGGATCCTCTCATCATACATCTCATATTTGATCCCTTAGCCATTAAATTCAAACAATGTTGGTCGAATTACTCATTCATTCTTTTATTGCAAATGAGATATTTTAAAAATTCTTGCTTATCGCTTACATTGATAGAGAACAGTCACATGATATTGATATTGTTGCACATAATAGCTCTGGAAAAAGTATCAGGTTTATTCCTCAAAGGGTTATTTTAGTCATTTTGTTGCGAGCAATCTGAACATGTAAGTAACTTGAATGAGTAGAGGCTTTCAGTTTTAGGAATTACATGAAGAAACTAGTTTTTATTTTTTGAAAATGTGAAAGTGTAGTCAATTGTTTTTTTATGAAATGAATTTATTTATGTGCAAATTACTACAAGGAATTGCGTGCTTCTTATTCAAAATAATTTTCTATCATTTCCTTAATCACATTGAGATATTTTTTCTACCAAAAGAGGGAAAGATTAATTGTTACTCCATGTGCTAACTTGTAATAGACCATCAAACATTAGACACTATCATAATAATGTATGAATACATGTAATAAATTATGTATATTCACGTAGAGGATGAATTAAACTTAACGAAAGATTAGTTGGAGTAGGTACAACTTCTCCAACCATCTCTTTATTGTATAAATGCTCATGAATATGGAATAAAAACTCGGATGGATATTCTTCTCACAAATCTCTCTATCTTCTTGAGTATGTGTGTGTCCCTATTATTTCTCCTATAATGTATCTCTCTTTCTTTAATGCTTGTCATTATTCCCTAGACTACAACACTTTGGTTCTATTTCTAAGGCACGGTGGACCATCAAAGAGAGATATTAGTCGTTCATCGAGGATTAGCCCAGGAAAAACCTTTGTCGTATATCTATGTAGTTTTGTTTAAGAGAAAATAGGAACTGAAGTTACATCAGCATGACATGTTATGCTGACTCCGAATTCCAACATATCCAGAGGTTGACATGTGACAACCTATGATTGGAAACAAGTAAATGGTCGGTGAGTCAAGTGTGGGCCCTTTGGGTGAATTATACCATTATAACTTTGTTTTAACCTTGACCATATAATATAAATGTTGAAAGATGTCAATTGTTGATCGTAGAATACCCATCAGAGTAATCCATGGTTAGGCCAAGACGAGAATCTGAATTAACCAGAGTCGTCGATCCATTAGAGAGAAAACTAGAGTGGTCATGGTCATCCGTTGCAGAGTCCCTTTCAGAGTACACCTATTGGCATAGGGGCAGACCCAGGGTTCAATGCTTCAACAACACACAAAAAAAACCCTAACTATCGGCCCTTTCGGCAACACCTGCGAAGAAGATGAAGTCTCACCCGAGGTAGAGGCAGAGGGGTTGCAGGACTCAAGTGTCTACAACCTAGCCGGGACATAGATCTGTGATCAAAATACTTAATAGAACACTTAGCCAACAATATGCATTAGTTCTTGAATCTCATTCACATCGCAGGTTAAAACCCTAATTACATAACAACGTAGTATTTATCAAGATCTAATCACATCTAACCATTCAACAAATAGTGTCAAACTAGATCTACCCTTCATTCATATTATCAATCACTAAGCTACTACATCAAATGCATCTAACATATATAAGCATAAATCACATTAATAACATATCAATCATATTGCACAACGCAACCATAACACAGGATATATGTGGTTCACCCAAGTGTGGGGCTACGTCCACCAACTCTTCTTCTTCTTTATTATCTTCATCCAATCTTCTTACATGCACAAAGCCACAAAGCCAACTCCGCATAGAAAAAGAGATTTGTGTGCACCTCGCCAGATTCTCCTTCCCCGAGCTTGGTACAACACAGAGCCTTCTTATAATCACTTTCACTTAGCTCTGCAAGTTCTCAACACACAATATGCACAAAGGCTATTTATGTCTTACTTAGCATTTAGCCTTCAGTTCACAACTTACAACTGAAAACTGAATCTTCCTTACATTGCCTAGCTACTTATTTATAAATTACAAAAGGGGCCTAAACATGGGTAAGACCCATGGGATGACATACCATATCCGTTACATAAACCCTAACACCCAAAGATATCGTAAAAGGGGGCGAGATCCCATGTTCTTCTCTTTGCTTGGGAGATTTGTCTTCAACTAGCCTATCAAAGTCCCAAAATTGGTCAAAAATGACAAAGATTCTCCAAAACTTGGTCAAGGGCCAATAGGCCCCCAACACTCACCTATGACTCATCTTGAGTCACTCTGATTTGGGAAATTTTTCTTTGAAGGCCTCGAGCTTGGCTTGAGCTGCCTCGGCCTGTTGCTTCGCCAGATCCTCCTGCTCGGAGAACTGCTGAATGAATTTCTTGGTGACCAGTCCTTCCAAGCATTGTTCCACCATGATGACCACTTGTTCCAGCTATGCACCTCATCCTTTGATCTCTTCAAAAAGTGTGAAGGCTTTGTCCTGCACCGACTGGAGTCTCTGGGTCACTTCCATGACTCTAATATGGATGGCATTGATATGTTGTTGAATTGTGCGCACCTATTGTGCCCTTTTCATCTTCTCAACTACTAACAATAGTTTCAGCTGTGCTTGCACTATCGATGCTTGTTGCTTTTCCTCTTGAAGATGTTCTTCTAATGTTCTTAGTTCTGGGTCCTCTACAAAGTGCTCATAGGTTTGCACACTTTTATTAATGAGTTGCTTGCACTTCTTCCTTCTTCTTCATTCTACTACTGCTAGGTCCATCATACTCTTCTCAAGTGACTATATGACTTCCAATGAGGTTGGGGTTAGAGAGTTATATCTGTTTGACTGGGACAAGGAATTCTGCAGGCCATTCCTTGGTTATTTCCTCCATATCTTCCTCGGTGAGTTTATAATAGGATTGGAGCTCTTCCTTGTGTTCGTCCCCACGCACAATGATATAAATGAAGTGCCTATATGCATGGAAATTCGCAAGTGGTCTGAACCTATGCAGTGTATTCGATGTCATGTGAGGGAAGGATTCAATGGCCCTCTTTAGCTGCAAGTAGTAGGTGTGGAACACCGCATTGGACTGCCATTGTTTTTCCATGTCACTCGAATACTAGAGGTTAGTGAACCTCGCAGTTAGGGGTTCAGATGGCTCAACTTTAGGGAAGGTGGCTCCTTCTGACATCTCCCAAGTGCCGAAGGCAATGAGAATCAACAACCAACTAAAGTGAAACTAGTAGCCCTAGTCTTGCACTTCATAGTAATCTTTCCAACTAGTTGACGAGGTAGCTCACCCAGTTCATCTGCATTCCTTCAATGCACTTTCCTACGAGATCGATAAAAAAACCTGTGAGCTGCGTTGGTCTTTTCCTCCTAACGAGATTACTAGCAATCAACTGGCAAGCTAGGTGCATTGTGCCATTTTGGATGGAGGCTACCTTGTATCCCCATTTCCCCTTCTCTACATCTTCATAGGTGTTCCTTATTCGTTGCGCTAGGGTGTGATCTGTAGCCTTCCCTAGGTAAAAATCCTAAGGGTTTGATCCTTGTATGCTTAATCTGGTGATCTGATGGATCAACACCGGATCTACAGTGATGCACCTATCCAACCACAAGTAACTACCATGGTAGCATGACATGATAATTTTAACGCATGCGTTAACCTCCTGATGTCTGACGAAGTGTGGTATCTTCATCACATTAAGGTTTGTTGATCTCGAAATGTCCATGGTCCATGGATGGGGGGCCATATTCATCTTCTTCCCTATTGTCTTGGTTAAGAACTTATGTGGTGCGAGTATTTCATAATTCTTGTGGTCTCCTAAGTTGAAATCACTGATCTTGAGCGTCAGAATCTATCCCAACCGCGATCCAACTACACATATCCCCTTCAGGAGGTATGAAGTGATCAATGTATAGTCGAAGTCTCTCAGGACACTGTCACAACTAACCACACTAGCTAGAGGTGGGATATAGTCGGGTAGGACCGACGGGATGAGCTTCGCATTTGCCAAGTCATCGTTATGCTTGCTCCATTTCTCTGTCATGGTTCGGGAGGGCCCATATCAACGTGAAGTCGATGTGGAGGCTTGCAATCCTCTTGTCAATGAATCCCGTGCACTTGCAGAGATGAAATTCTCAGCCATAGGATCTATTAGGATTTTTTCCATGGACTTCTCCATTGCATTGCATTTGCCAGAAATACAAGCTTGAGATTGGATATCTTAGGTAGGTGGAAAAATACTCATGGTAAGAAAATGGGTGGAGAAGTCTCATTAAGCACTGTGCAATAGAAATTAGTTCTCTGTGGGCTTGAATAATCACAATTTTCAAAAGTGTTCCCTCTACGACATTCGACGGGTTAAATAGAAAATGTTGTAACAAACTAATCCAACGGGTAGGAATACCTCGATCAATATGATTCCATCTGTTATGGCACGGTCCAACAGTCCAATGGAGATCATTTTGGCAATAACTGTGTTTCTATCCGTTCTAGAGTGTCATTCGAATGGTCGAGACACATCCAACGGTCATATTTCTTCGATGTGGCAAAGTGCCAGTTTGCGTTGTTCTGCTATTTCGACGTGGTTCAAGTTCTGCAAGCCTTCTTTCTACGAAGTCTTCTCTGGAACTTCCTGCAATTTTTCTAACTTTTCTTTCTTCTTGCTGAGATTTATTGCCTTCTTCCCTATGATCTGAGTCACTGGGTTCCTCTTTCCATTTTCATTCTTATCTGTTCTTCTCATAGTAACTTCACACTATTGTGGGTATTTTAAATGGATTGAGTGGAATTCCTCTTCTCTTATTATTTCAGGGGTAGGTTCTCTTTTCTCCTACATGGATAAGTTTCTTAATCCTTCTTGTGTTCTTTCAACTTCAACAGCCAGGTCCCTGACCTTCAGTTGCTTTGATTTGTCCTTCTGTTCTTATATTAAGCGCGTTATTCTCCTAGTCATGAAATCCCTTAATTCTTGCTTTTTCGGTTCTATATCTTCCTCTTCTTCTCACTTTCGGATATGATCTTTCTCAATCCAGGTTCTTCCTAGCAAAAGAGCAAAGGGGGCATTGTTCTCAACAAATTTAATAACCTCGAATTCTTCTTTTGTTGATTTTCCGTGAGAAACCATAGGTATATGGGTAAGTCTTCCACATAGGGTTATCATATTTCCCTTAAATAATCCTATTCCTCCCAACCATAATAGGCTTTCCCAAAAATTCCCAAGTACTTTATGTCATGATATTTACCTGTGTTTCCTCATCGAGAACACGGTCTATGTCGAAGTCTCATATTCTTGTTTCTATGCACTCCTTCTCTTTTAAGATATCTAATAAACTGATGTCTCTGTGATCATTCAATGTTTCTTTCATCTACAATAATATACTCTCTGATTCTTTCTGGTGCTCTATCATATTCTTAGTCCCATGGTTTTCTTGTCTTATATTCATCTTTTCAACTTTAGCAATCATTCTAAGGCATTCCAAAACTTCATGGCCAACGACTTTACAAAAAAGACAAATAGGGTCTCTACCAGGGCATTCCTTAGCAAGATGTCTTGGTCTTTTGCAACTATAACAAAGATTCAATCCTCTCTTTCTCTTAAACGATCCCCAACCTTTCCTGTACTGCGCACTGGTATCACAGTGATGAATATGCAAAAAAATCTTTCTAGGATCCTGCACCCACTTGTTAGTCCAAACATTCTTTCTATGTATAGGAATAACATATCTTTCACTATTTCTATCAGATCTATTCATTTCACATCTTCTTTCTTCTAGTCATTCCCTATTTTTCAAACTAGGACAAAATCTATCAAGCATACCTAGATCCATTCTTTCAAAACAAAAAATTCCACTTATCTTACCTTTATCAGAGCACAAAGATTTACGATCTTACCTCTTTTATTCATATATGATTCCCTTCTTAGCACAGAGCTTCACAAGTCAAGTATAATATTGCACACCACAACAACAGATCTAGTCCCAACAATCATAGTTTCAGGTCCCGAAAATAGAACCATTTGTTGGCACAGGGACAGAATTAGGATTCAACGCTTCAAAAACGCACCAAAAAAACCCTAACTACCATTCCCTTTCGGCAACACCTGCAAATCAGATGAAGTCTCACCTGAGGTAGAGGCAGGGGGGTTGCAGGACTCAGGTGTATACAACCTAGCCGAGACACAAATCTGTGATCACAATACTTAATAGAGAACTTATCCAACAATATGCATTAGTTATTGAATCTCATTCACATCACATGTTAAAACCCTAATTACAGAACAACGCAGTATTTATCAATATCTAATCACATCTAACCATTCAACACATAGCATCAAACTAGATCTACCCTTCATTCATATTATTAAGCACTGAGCTACTACATCAGATGCATCTAATATATATAAGAATAAATCACATTAATAACATATCAATCATATTGCACAAAGAAACCATAACACAACATATACGTGGTTCACCCCAGTGTGGGGCTACGTCCACCAACTCTTCTTCTTCTTTATTATATTCTTCCAATCTTCTTACATGCACA
>JASDQU010371263.1:94804-113285 GCA_032191745.1 Picea mariana | reverse complement strand
TATATATATATATATATTCATTCAAGTTAAATAAATAAAAGAATGATATTTTATCTACTTCATACAATTTGTGTTATACATTTTTATGAATAATTAATTGAACTGCATATATATTACTTAGTTAATTTAGATAATCTATGAAAGTGTGAAAAGCAGCCAAAAGTTCCAGACACTGATTCACCTCAGTGTCAGTGTGTGTTTTCAACAACATCATCATATCCCCTCCCTCTCTCAACACTTTTGGATATACATTGTTTCCTACAATTCCCTTATTTTCCACATCTCCAACATACCTTTACAAATTTTATGGGAGTTTTAGATCTTCCCCCAGATTTAGATCTCCCACTTGAGGACTTATTTCTATTTCTTTCTTGGGAGTTTCCTTTTTTAAATAAGGCATTTTTTCTCTAGGATTCCATGTTTTTCCACCTCCTCCAACAAGGATGACACCACATCATCAAAATTTAAAGTAGTTTCATTACTACCTATGGCCACAACCAAACTATCCCACGAGTCTAGTAAAGAGAACAATAAAATGATACACTTATCTTGACTAGAAATATTAATATCAACACACAATAACTAACATACTACAACACTAAAGGCATTTAGATGCTCTATCACCAAGTCTCCATGTTTCATCCTCAAGTTGTACAACTTCTTCTGCATGAACAATTTTTTTACTGGGGACTTATACCAATACAAAGCCCCTAAACCTATAACAATCCTAAGGAATTACTAATTGGGAAATAAAGAGATAGATTTGCATTTCCATTTGTAAAGACACATTTAGGTACATCAAAAATAAAGGTAATAAAGAAAAACATTCCATTCATGCATTAAGACTGAATACACAAGATGTAGATTCAAAATGTAGGCTTTTGTTTATATTGATAATACCAAAATATAATACATTCTCTTTCTGGTTCTCACCCAGATCTCCATATTCAAATATGATATGGTATTGTACCATTACATCAGTGACTCTCATCACAACATAAGTATTTGACAACAGTAATGGTAATAGCTCTGGACTAACATACTAAAATAATGACATTACAACCCTTTAATTAACCTTTCACTATTATCTTATCATTATTCATTACCCTATTACAATCACATCGGTCTCTCATATATAATCCGATCTTGTTGGTTAAGAACTCAAGAGTTCTTTATTTTCTTGATATTTCTACTGATGTTGCGCTATCCCTTTAACCGTTTTATGTTTCTTTCTTTCATGCGTTGTTCAATTCCTCAACAGCTTGCGCAACTTCCATTCTCCAAAATGAAGCTGCAATGTGTTGTGCACAAGTTATATTCAACAAAATGAAGGGCCCAAGAGGCTCTGACCACAATCCTTGACTCGCCCTGAGTCAAATCTTCAACTTTTCTGTGGTCTCCAGTTTGGCTTGTTGTTCTTTCTTTCCTTCTAGTTTTGAGTTTCTTTCACTTCCAGCTTCGGCTATTTCTGGTTCCTCTTCTTCAAACGAAGGGCCCAACTTAGGTATGAGTTCGAGGGATCTCTTCCAGAACTCTTGGAAGTTATCCACTTTATCCTGCCACTTCCTGGAAATAAGTGAAGCTTCAACAACAAATTTCTTAATGGTGTTTATGATGCATTCCTTTGGCTTTGATGCAACTAAGGAGTTCCATTCAGAGTCAGCAATGGCATCGACTTGATGCATCTGCAGGTATGTTGTCTGAACTACAGGCTGGAAATCATGTAGATATTTCTTAGCAACTATTTGGGCTTCATATAATTCATTAAACTCATTATCCGCTTGCTGGATTTTGTCAAACTTTGTCTGCTGTTCTAGTGGATCCAGGGTGTTGGTTTCTTCTGCATTAAGCAATTGGATATTTTCATGCAAGTCCTCCACTGTGTGGTTGGGTCTTGAGATGATTCCCATCCAATCACTTACCTCTATGAGAATCTTGGTGCATTTGACAACCCGTTTGTGCAAGGTTTCTCTTGCATTATTCCCTTCCGAGACAATTTTCTCCATTTACTCTCAGAGATTCTTGGGTTTCAATTCAACTTCTTTCTTATTGTCTCACAGTTTTGGTTCAAGTATCTTTGCTCTTTCTAACAATTTTGACCAAGCGACATGAATCAACCTGATATGCTCCTCAGGGTTGCTTGTTGTGTTGGACTCTGGAAGCTGAGGCACTATCTTCTTGATGGTCAGCCAGGTCTCTGAGATTTTTTCTTTGAATTTCTCCACCTTTAGTTCTTCCTGGATCTTGGAGTTTTCCTTTTCTGTTCGTTGTTCTTGCGCAACTAGTCCTTCCTGTTTCCATAATTATGATTCTCGTTTACCCTGATGGATCCTCTGCTCCATTTGTTCAGTTGAGGATCTGATTATTCCTACTAGCTGGGATGTTTGTAGTTGTGTGAGATTGCCCAATGAAGGAGTGACATTCATGGGTACTCGAACTTGCAGTGGAAGTCCACTAGCCATCGATTGTGCAGAAGGTGTCTCCGCCTCTTCATCTCCTGGGGATGGACTTTGCAGTTGATGTGCAAGTCGAGCCTTCAATTCTGCTAGGAATTGAGTAAAATATTATGTCTTGGCTAGGCAGAGCTACAACAGTTCCACACATAGATGTTTTTTTTGGAAGACTGGTGATGCAATTTCACCCTCTGCCTCGGCGAAGGACTCTGCGCTGACCTCCTGGTCTTAAGGATCGTTCTAATTTTACCCTTGAGCCAGAGTGGATCCTTCTATTCTCCACTGGAATCTCTATAAAATTTGACCCACATGTCTTTTCTGCTCCTCGCAGCCTCTAGGCCCCGGTCACTATTCTCTTCACGACAGGACAATGGAATTTCGGGTTTCGGGGTTTCAAAATCCCGATGTCACAACTCTTTGCCTTTTGTTTCCCAATTTCCCGATCCCCGATGTCCCGTGATGCTTCACTTCCGCTAGTCCCCTGGGATAGACTTTTGTGTCCATACGACCTCCCTTTATATGACCGCAACCCTATCTCCTTTCGAGACTTCGGGGTTTTGGATGTTGAAATGTATGTGACCTCTTATCCTCCGGATCCCTGATTCTCCGAATCTCGATATGACATCACTAGAAATATATCAACGACCGTGATTGTCTACTAAACCAACGACTTCATATCTCCCTCGGGACTTCGCGACTTCAGATGCCAAAATGCATTTGTCTTCGATTTCCCTAATCTCTCGAATTCTGATTTCCCGATATGACTCTCTCCTTTTGGGATTTTCCCCGAAAATCGGGATTGTTGCCACTCGTCGTCAAAGATGGAAGGTCCTCGTCGGCTTCAGGGTTTTCACCGTGGAGATTCATGATCCCCCGTTATGATGAGATGATGTCAGCTGGGCCCCATAACGAAGCTTTCCTCCTCATCGGGATTTTGGACTTTGCAATTCCGAAATGCAAGGGTTTCCTGTCTTCAGGATCTGCGAAATGTCGATCCCCGTCTTCTTCGGATTTTCGACACGCATCCCAAATGGATGGACGGTTCAGATTAAATCTCGGACTTCGCCAAATGAAAAGTCAAAGACACTTACCTATGTAAACCTCAGTGTTCGAATCTCTGAATTGGATGATCGCGCGACACGCATCCTTCCTTAGATCAATGGTTGCGATTCTTTCACTGATTCGGGACTCAAAGGGTCTCGAACTCTTGGTCTCTAGACTTTCAATATGCTGATGGCTCTTGATTCCTGCCACGTGTCCCAACAGATGGACGATTCTGATTTGTATCGGGGTTTTCACTATGGATTTACCTGATCTCTTGTCCACGGGATTTTCGATATCCTGAACCCCGACGCCTTGATATCCCGACATCTTTTAGAAATTTTGCTCAGCTTGAGAGGGTTTAAACCCTATGCAACTCCTGTCAGATCAGACGGTTGATGGGGAACTAGGTGAGGATCCAACGGCTCACGATCTCCTGAGCTTGAACTCTGGACACAGTCGTAACTTCCTCGCTTCTTGGTCAGATCGGACGGCTGACGGGATTTTGCTAGTCCTCTACAAAGAATTCCGACCGTCTGTTTCTTCCCCCTGATGATTTCTGTGAAGTAAATCAAGGATTCCTTCCCGGACTTATCCACCTGTGACACAAAAATCCAATGCCTTCTAGTCACTCGATATGCACCAACTCCTTGTGCTGCCTTCAATAGTTTCAAAGGATTTATCCTTCCTGAGCTTTCTTACGAATCCGAGCCTTAAAGAAGACCCTTGCACACACTCCTTCCGGCAACCTTCAAACACTTGAAGTGTTGAATGCTCTTCGACCTTGCGCACACTCTATAGTAACGGTCTCTCAATACCTTACTCAAGTTCGAAACTCTGAGTTCTTCCTCGGCCTGCCCACTACTTGCATGGCTCCTATGCCTGACTGCGCCCTTGTGCGAATATGAGAACAAACGCTATCTCTCCTGAGCTTTCAGAGACGAACCTCTGAACCTTTTGTCAACGCACTCCTTGCGGACAATTCAACTGCACTCCTTGCAGGAATTCTTGCTCAGATAGAGAAACAATTGAAACTCATTTCATTATCCCTTCCTCTCAGATTTCAAACATTCAACTAGAAATCATTCATACATAGCATAAAAGCAATTGCATGACAGAAAGAGTAAAACATTCATGAACACAACATTTAAAGATGCATACACCAAGAAGATATGAACACCATGAGTCTGAATCACAGCTTCTTTGTATTAATTCAGAACTTCTGTACATGGGGTCTACTACACAGCTCTCAGCTTCTCTTCTATGCTCTCTTCTTCTTGCTTCCTCCTTCTATGTTACAATTACACAATGAGGGTGTCTATATCCATTTTCCCTCCACTCCTAAAACTATCTCATCAGAGAATTCAAATCTATCTACTAACATAAATGCCTTCTACCTACTATGGACGAGAGCGGACCGCTCAAGGTCCTTTACAATATATAAGTACGCCTCTTCTTAACTATCACATTTAACTTTGGCACATCCAAATCTTCAAAAGTTTTAAATAATTTATCATGTGCTCAAAATGTGTTGCTCTTGCCCCACACTCACTTGATGTTGGCAATGCTCCTGCATCATACTCCCTCGCTTGAAAATTTTCATGGGCTCCTATCCATGAGCTCTCGCACGGTCTGCCCGTGTTTCTGAATCTCTATTTCATTTTCCCAGCTGGCATCTTCAACTGGATGTCCTTTCCACTTGACCAAGTATTCAAAGTATCATTTCCTCCTGGTCTGCTAGCCAACTCTTTTGTCTAGTATGATTTCCATCTATGGCTTCTCTGCAACAGGAATCTGCTTTTTCCACTGAACCTATGACTGTTCATCGTTTGTTCCTGCTTCCTCAACTTTGTATGGGTACAAATCTGAGACATTGAATATCGGAGAAATTCTGATCCCATCAGGTAATTCAATCTCATAAGCATTCCCCCCAAACTTCTTCAAGACCCTACATGGTCCGATTTTCTTCATCTTCAGCTTATTATATGTTCCCTTTGGGAACCTTTCCTTTCTCAGGTGTGCCAAAATCAAATCACCAACCTCAAACTGAAGTTGTCTCCTGTGTTGATCTGCTCTTCGCTTATATTCTTGGCTTGAATTCTGTAAACGCTCCTTCACCTGGCTGTGAAGTTCCTTCATCGCCTCTGCAAAATCTTCTGCACTAGCACTCCTAGTCGCATTCTGTTCCGAATCTCTCAGTTCAGAAATTCCCCTCGGCTGCATGTCGTAGACAATCTGAAACAGACTCTGCCTTGTGCTTCTGTTGATTGAATCATTATAAGCAAATTCTACCTGTGGTAATATGTTGTCCCACTGACTATGGTGTTCTGTCACCAGGCTCCTCAGCAAGTCTCCCAGACTCCTATTTACGACTTCTGTCTGTCCATCCGTCTGAGGATGATAAGATAAATTGAACGATAAGTTAGTTCCCAACTTCTTCCATAAGTTCCTCCAGAAGTGCCCCACGAACCTAGTGTCTCGATCCGAAACTATGCTCCTTGGTAAGCCGTGAAGTCGAATGACTTCTTTGGAAAACAGATTCGCAATGTGAGTTGCGTCACCGGTTTTCTGACATGGAATGAAGTGTGCCATTTTGGAAAATCTATCCACCACCACAAAGATTGAGTCAAATCCTCTTTGTTTTCTTGGCAAACCCAATATAAAATCCATGCTGATTGCATCCCATGACCTCTTAGGTATGGGCAATGGTTGATAAAATCCTACATTCTGTCTCTTTCCTTTCGAATGCTGGCAAATTCTGCATTTATCTACAAATCTCTTGACATCTGCCCGCATTCCTGGCCAAAAATATGACTCATTCAATTTTGCGAACGTTTCGTCATGACCAAAGTGTCCTGATAATCCACCACTATGTTTCTCCTTCAACAAATTCTCCCTCATGGAGCATTTTGGAATACAAAGCTGATTACCCTTAAACAATAATCCTTCCTAGATCATGTATTCTATCCATTGGCTCCTGTCTCTGAGAATTGGATTCTCAGCTGTTTCATATACCTTTTTAAAATCTGGATCATCTCTGTACATGTCCCTGAGGTCATCAAAACCCAGTGTTTTAACTCTGAACTCCTGCAACAGCAAACATTTCCTGCTCAAAGCATCAGCAACTTTGTTAGCATTTCCAGAAAAATGTTTAATCACAAAAGTGAAATTTTTCATATATTCAACCCATTTAACATGTCTTTGATTCAACTTTTCCTGTTGAGTCACAAACTGCAGTGCATGATTGTCACTGTATAAGACAAACTCTTTGGGAATCAAGTAATGCCTCCATTTCTTCAATGCCTGGATGATAGCATAGAACTCCTTGTCATACGTGGAGTACTTCACCTTTGCTTCATTTAGCTTCTCGATGAAGTATGCTATCAGCATATCCTCTTGACTCAGGACTGCCCCTATGGCAAATCCACTTGCATCGCATTTCACCTGAAATGTCTTTTTGAAATCTGGTAACACCAGAATTGGTTGCTCCGTGATCTTCCTCTTCAACAAGTTAAAACTCTTTTCAGCCTCTTCTATCCAATGAAAATATTTGTGTCTTTTCTTCACTATGTCCATCATTGCTGCACTAATTCCACTGAAATTCCTAATGAACTTCCGGTAGAAACTAGATAATCCGTGAAAACTTCTCACCTCAAATACGCTCTTCGGTGATGGCCAATTCTTGATCACTTCCACCTTATCTGGATGCATCCTTAATTTGTCTGCAGAAATAACAAAGCCCAAATAGATGAGTTCTGTCTTCATGAATGAGGATTTCTTCATGTTTATCAGTAGCTTCTCTTGCTGTAATTTCTTTATCACAATAGCCAAGTGCTTCAGATGCTCTGCCTTTGTTTTACTGAAAATCAGTATGTCATCTAGATATACGATAACAAATTTTCCGATGAACTCCTTCAGGACTTCGTTCATCAACCTCATAAAGGTACTTGCCACATTTGTTAAGACAAATGGCATAACAAGCCATTCGTACAACCCTTCATTAGTCTTGAAGGTTGTTTTCCATTCATCACCTTCCCTCATACGAATCTGATGATAACCACTTTTCAAATCAATCTTCAAAAAATATTTGGCTCCACTTAAGCAATCCATCAGATCATCCATTCTTGGAAATGGAAATCTGTACTTGATGGTTATCTTGTTAATGGCTCTTGAATCAGTACACATTCTCCAGCGTCCATCTTTCTTTGGACTGAGTACTGTTGGAACAACACATGGGCTCAAGCTTTCTCTGACCAAACCTTTGTCCAACAAATCCTGGACTTGTCTTTTGACCTCTTCATTATCTTGCGGCGTTAGTCTGTACGCGGCTTTATTTGGCAAACTATCTCTAGGTATGAGATCAATATGGTGACTCACACTTCTGATTGGTGGAAACGAACGAGGTAGTTCATCCACTATTATGTCAGCGAACTCTTTCAGCAGTTCCTGAACTTCTTCTGGTAAATTTTCCACTCTTGGGCTGGTCAAAACATTTCTTGGTTTCCTGACCACAATGAACTGCAGTTCCTCTTTCTTATTGACCTTGGTAAGGAGTTCCTTCCCACTCATGAGAAGTATAGTATTACTTACTTTAGGTTTCACTTCCTTATCTTTGATTGGAAGAAACATATGAGTTCTCCCATTCTTTTCTAGGGTGTATGTGTTCATCCTCCCATCATGAATCACATTTATGTCATATTGCCATGGTCTACCCAGTGATAGATGACAAACATCCATAGGAATAGCATCACAGAGTATCTTATCATTATATCCTCCTATCTTAAATTCAACTAAACATTGTTTAGTGACATTTACCTAATGTCCCTTTTGTAGCCATGAAACTCTATATGGACTCGGATGTTCACTCGTCTCCATCTCCATCTTTTCTACCATCTCGGTTGAAACGAGATTATCTGTGCTACCACTGTCCACAATGACCTTGCATACCTTGTCCTTGGTTTTGCAAGTAGTCTGAAAAATTTTGTTCCTTTGTACCGGGTTCTCCACCTCCTTCTCTAGTGTCAAAAGAACTTTTCACATCATCAGCGATCTTCCGCCTTCAACATCGTCTGCCTCAACATCTCGCTTTTGTGCTTCGGTGATGTGAGTCTCTCCACCCTCTTTCTTTTTATCTGGACATTCATAAGATTTGTGTCCATTCTTTCCACACGTGAAGCATTTTATCACTCCACCTCTTCCTCTTCCTCTACCTCTAGTACGAGGAAAAGTATTATTATTAGCATAATCTCCTCTCTTCTCAATATGATGTCCTCTCTGTTCAGCATATCGCCCTCGCTGTGAGCTTCCACCTCTCTCAGTTCAAGTATCAGGTTTCTGCCAATCCTCCTTGGGCTTCTGATTTTTATCTTGGACAACTGATTTTCCCTTGGCCTGACTTCTGCCTCGGCCTCTTTGACCCTGCTTTCAACTCAACTTCTCTTCAACTTTTAGAGCCATCTGATAAGCATCTTCCACCGTTCAGATGGTTACCATGCTCATCTCATCCTAAATATCATATCTCAGGCCATTCATGTACCTGGCAACCTTTTCATCATCGCTTTCTCAATGACCTACCCTGATGTTCAGCCTGTAGAATTCTTTAGTGTATTCTTTTACTATCATCAGCTTCTGTCTCAGGTTCTGCATTCTCCTGAACAGAGTAATCTGGTAATCCCTGGGAATGAATTTTGCCTTCATCTTCACAATCATTCTATCCCAACTCCTGATTTTCTGCTTGGCTCTACAGCATCTGTCAGCTTGTAGTTTATCCCACCAGAATGCTGCATGTCCTTTCAACCTTGTGATAGCATGCTTGAACTTCTTGTCTTCTTCGACATCTTCATAGTCGAAATAAGTGTCCAGAGCTCTAATCTAGTCTAGAAGCTCCTCTGCATCCAAGTTTCCCTCATAAACTGGAATGTCCATCTTCGCTCTTGCACCCATTCTTGAAATAGCTCTGATCAAACGTTCGTTTGTTGCATCTTCAGCTGCAACTTCTTCTTCCTGTTCAGCCTCAATTTCACTTTCAGAATCACTAAGATCCCCAATACCGACTGTGCGTCTCTGTGCTGTTTCCATGTCTTCAAGTCTGGCACGTAAATCACCCATCTCTCTTGCCATGGCTGGGTCAGGCATCTGCCTACCTCTTCTTCTTGGTATTTCCCTTTCCTCTGGCAGATCGGTTGTTCGCATGTCTCTTCTTCTAGGCGGCATGGTGAAATTTTCCCTTTTCCTTACTACAGAAAGAAAAGAATCCTTTCTGTGCTCTGATACCAAACCTGACGTAGGTTCACCCTCTACCTCGGTGAAGGAATCTGCACTGACCTCCCAGTCTTAAGGATCATTCTAATTTTACCCTTGAGCCAGAGTGGCTCCTTCGATTCTCCACTGGAATCTCTATAAAAATTGACCCACAGGTCTTTTCTTCTCCTCACAGCCTCTAGGCCCCGGTCACTGTTCTCTTCACGACAGGATGATGGAATTTCGGGTTTCGGGGTTTCAAAATCTCGATGTCACAACTCTTTTCCTTTTGTTTCCCGATTTCTCGATCCCTGATGTCCCATGATGCTTCACTTCCGCTAGTCCCCTGGGCTAAACTTTTGGGTCCATATGACCTCCCTTTATACGATCGCAACCCTATCTCCTTTCGGGACTTCGGGGTTTTGGATGTCGAAATGTATGTGACCTCTTATCCTCTGGATCCCCAATTCTCTGAATCCCGATATGACATCACTAGAAATCTATCAATGGCCGTGATTGTCTACTAAACCAACGGCTCCAGATCTCCCTTGGGACTTCGCGACTTCAAATGCCAAAATGCATTTGTCTTTGATTTCCCTGATCTCTCGAATTTTGATTTCCCAATATGACTCTCCCCTTTCGGGATTTTCCCCGAAAATCAGGATTGTTGCCATGCGTCCTCAAAGATGGATGGTCCTCGTCGGCTTCAGGGTTTTCACTGTGGAGATTCCCGATCCCCTGTTATGAAAAGATGACGTCAGCTGGGCCCCATAACGGAGCTTTCCTCCTCATTGGGATTTCAAACTTCGCAATTATGAAATGCAAGGGTTTCCTGTCTTCAGGATCTGTGAAACGTCGATCCCCATCTTCTTCATATTTTCGACACGTGTCCCAAATGGATGGACGGTTCAGATTAAATCTTGGACTTCACCAAATGAAAATTCAAAGACACTTACCTATGTAAACCCCGGTGTCCGGATCTCTGAATTG
Organism: Picea mariana; assembly: GCA_032191745.1. Classification (NCBI taxonomy): domain Eukaryota; kingdom Viridiplantae; phylum Streptophyta; class Pinopsida; order Pinales; family Pinaceae; genus Picea; species Picea mariana. Next base: position 102,561 of record JASDQU010371263.1, on the reverse strand, counting down.
GATGATTGCGCGACACGTGTCCTTCCTTAGATCAACGGTTGCGATTCTTTCGCTGATTCAGGACTCAAAGGGTCTCGGACTCTTGGTCTCTAGACTTTCGATATGCCGATGGCTCTCGATTCCTGCCACGTGTCCCAACAGATGGATGGTTCTGATTTGTATCGGGATTTTCACTATGGATTTACCCGATCTCTTGTCCATGGGATTTTCGATATCCTGAACCCCGACGCCTCAATATCCCGACACCTTTCAGAACTTTTGCTCGGATTGAGAGGGTTTAAACCCTCTGAAACTCCTGTCAGATCAGACGGTTGACGGGGAACTAGGTGAGGATCCAATGGCTCACGATCTCCTGAGATTGAACTCTGGACACAGTCGTAACCTCCTCGCTTCTTGGTCAGATCGGACAGCTGACGGGATTTTGCTAGTCCTCTACAGAGAATTCCAACCATCTGTTTCTTCTCCCTGATGATTTTTGCGAAGTAAATCAAGGATTCCTTCCCGGACTTATCCACCCGTGACACAAAACTCTGATGCCTTCTAGTCACTCGATATGCACCAACTCCTTGTGATGCCTTCAATAGTTTCAAAGGCTTTATCCTTCCTGAGCTTTCTTATGACTTTGAGCCTTAAAGAAGACCCTTGCATGCACTCCTTGCGGCAACCTTCAAACACTTGAAGTGTTGAATGCTCTTCAACCTTGTGCATGCTCTACAGTAACGGTCTCTTAATACCTTACTCAGGTTCGAAACTCTGAGTTATTCCTTGGCCTGCCCACTACTTGCACGGCTCCTGTGCTTGACTGTGCCTCTGTGTGAATATGAGAACAAATGCTATCTCTCCTGAGCTTTCAGAGACGAACCTCTAAAACTTTTGTCAACACACTCCTTGCGGACAATTCAACTGCACTCCTTGCAGGAATTCTTGCTCAGATAAAGAAACAATTGAAACTCATTTCATTATCCCTTCCTCTCAGATTTCAAACATTCAACTAGAAATCATTCATACATAGCATAAAAGCAATTGCATGACAGAAAGAGTAAAATATTCATGAACACAACATTTAAAGATGCATACACCGAGAAGATATGAACACCATGAGTCTGAATCATAACTTCTTTGTATTAATTCGGAACTTCTGTACATGGGGTCTACTACACAACTCTCTGCTTCTCTTCTATGCTCTCTTCTTCTTGCTTCCTCCTTCTATGTTACAATTACACAATGAGGGTGTCTATATCTGTTTTCCCTCCACTCCTAAAAATATCTCATCAGAGAATTCAAAGCTACCTACTAACATAAATGCCTTCTACCTACTATGGACGAGAGCGGATCGCTCAAGGTCCTTTACAATATATAAGTACGCCTCTTCTTAACTATCACATTTAAGTTTGGTGCATCCAAATCTTCAAAAGTTTTAAATAATTTATCATGTGCTCAAAATGTGTTGCGCTTGCCCCACACTCGCTTGACGTTGGCGATGCTCCTGCATCAACTGGTTCCAGTTTCTCTTGCAAATATGTTGCACTCTACCCCAATGTAGTTTCAGGTTCCTTCTTAACCTTCTGTGCTTCTTCCTCTTTCTGTAACATAGTTTCTAGGGTTCCTCTTCTATGGATGGAAATCTCAACATTGAATATTGAGAGAGGAAAATTAGTGCTTGGGACTTGTGGTAGTGGAACAATTTGACTCTCCTTTGAAGGCAGAGTGTCTTGAATAGGTACAAATGGAATGACTAATTGAATCTATATTTCAAGAGTCAGAGTAATGAGCTCTGGTACATGCTAGGGTAGGTTGGGGGGATATAGCTGCATGGGCTCAGGTGAAGTGGTTTGGGGTTGAATGTCCATTTCTTGCGGTGGATATGGGGGTTATGGAGGAGATGGGGGTTTCTCAGTGATTAGGATTGTGGATGCAATGGTATCTGGCTCAGGATCATCCTGGATGTCGATCACTATTTGGGCCGCTTGAGAAGTTGCTCGAGTATAAGGTATGGTCGAGGAAATTGACTAGGGGTTCAGAATATTCTTAGGGGAGAGACTTGTCCCGGTTTTCTTAACTAATGGATATCCTATGAAAGAAACAACGAGGATGTCATTGACATATTTACCTGATAGAAAAAATTGGTCAGGAAGCTGCGAGAACATAGGCAACGTCCTTTTCTTGCATTCAGATGTTGTGAATCCTCTTTGTCTTCTGAGTCCATCGACATTGGGATGTTTTCTTTCTTCTCAGGTGGACCAGAAATCGACCCTACTCCTTCTTCCTTCTTATTTTTCTTCAGGAGCTATGCAGGCAAGAGGTAATGCATGCTAGACTTTCGTGGATTGTGCTTGAATCCAATCCATGACATGACTTCTTTGTCAAAGGTTTTCTTATCCAGGTAGAAGGGGAGAAAACTCAAGTGGAAGTCTTCTAGATTCATGTGCCTCAACCATACGAGAGTGTTGTGGTGATTCAAGCCAAAGGAGATATTTCGGGTGTTTAGGTTCAAAAACTCTTGCGGTATGCACCATCGCTGAGTTGAGTCAATCAGTATGTTGTACCACTTTGAGAAAGCGACATTGTTGAATTCCTAATTCTCCTAATCCTCCCTCAAGTGCCAAGGTTCAAACATTTTGGCAAGGCGACCTTTTTACTCTAATGCCAACTATCTCCCCATGGGTGGCTTCCATTTCCACATGGAGAATCTTATTAATAGGTACCCATACACAAAGTTTTTTCCTTTCTCCTGAGATTCCTCACATGCTACCAGGATCTCCTCTAGCAGGTAGCTGCACCAGTTGAATACAACCCTGTTTGCGGAATAATCAACTACAAAAAGTGCATCGAGGGTGCATTCACCTTTGTAATAGGACCTCATGACCTTTCTTACGATTATATAGCAGGTCATCCAAACTATTGCTGGAATAATTGGGTCAATCCTTGTTGTTCGACCACCTCTCTGTGTGTGGAACTTCTCATATAGGCTAACCTCGCCTTTATTTTTCCCATGCTTGCTTGAGCCTTGGAATCCTTTGGCAACATCCTCACCCTCGAGAGCTAAGCCATTGAGTTGGTGGATGTCATCCGCATGAATCAGATACCTCCAGTCAATCCATAGAATTTTGTCATGTACTCATCTAATCAATAATTTCGTGCAACGCACAACCTCACCAGTGGTCCTAAAGACCGGTAAGTCTCTGAGGTTCATGATTGTAGAGTTGAATAGATTGATAAATTCAAGTTTGGGGACAAATCGCATGCCTCCAATGTCATCTAGAACCAAGTCCTAGAACACATCGATGTTCATCTGTGGGAACAACACTTCATCTACCAAATCAAGGTCCAAGAGCTTTACTTGCTCTATCTTTCCTTTGACATCCCCAAAGATCTCAATCTGAGGATCATACGGTTCCTCTGGGATTTATTCTTTGGGAGCTGAACTCCTACCTCTTGTTTCTCTCAGCATGGTAGCTATGAAGTGTTGATTTTATGGGTAAATTGGGGTCAACTTTGTAACAGGGGAACAAAAATCTCTCAGGATATGCACAATTTCAAGAAATTCAAAATCTAGCTAACAGTAATCAGTGATGATGCTCATGGGTTGACGAGGTCTTATAACTGGATAACTGGAGAATTTTTGTAAGTGCACATAAATACACTCATGATTAGGCCATAAATGCAATTTTAGGCTTAGGTTTCCGACGGGATGGGTAACGGGGTAGGATCTATCAACTGATCTTGGATTTTAATGAACAAACTGACATGGACGTGGTCAAGCTGAGGTGGTTATCCTTTTAATGGATGAGAATCACGATGGGGATATTGATGGCATCTGCACGTATCACGCCTTTATGGCTTAACAAAAAGTTTTGATGGGTTACGGTGGCTTTCATAAAGTGTATGAATGGACTGGGTACATGTGGCACATGGGCTTTGATCGATCTCAAATTCACCCTCCCTCTGACCATAATGGGGGTCCCCATCATATTAAATGACTTCATTGAATATAATGGTGGCTCTTCCGATCCTATGTGGTTGAGTAAGAAGTTCTGCACAAAAGCAAGGCTTAGACTGAAAAACAATATATGTCGTGGCACATTAAATGCACACTTCGACGTTTATTAACTGAATTAAATAAATTGTAGGAAATGAAAATCTAACTATTGTACATGCTCGTTTGGACTCGACGAACCTTGCATTGGCTTAAGAATGAGAAGTGTAGGGTTTTAGGCGAGTTCCATTCACCCATCCTTGCCTAAGGATACCATCTAGTTGCATGAGCCTGACTGCACCAGAGTATCGGATTTCCGCAACTATGAATGGACCCAACCAATGCATGTGCAACTTGCCTGGATGTTTCTGATATCGACTGTCATACATGAGTACCTTATCCCCTTGTGTGAATCTCTTGGAATTAATATGCCTATCATTCCAATATTTTTGTTTGGCCTTCTCAACTTTATTATGAAAATCTGCTAAAAATATACCTTCCTCAAGTTCTTGCAAGTCTACAATCCTCTGCGCAATTGATTAATCATATCTCATGTGTTTAGCCTATGCTATATAAATAATAGGGGTGATAAATTATGCAGGTACAACAACTTATTTTCCATAGAAAAACTGAAATGGGGTGTATCTTTGTAACTTCTTCATGACAACCCTGTAATCCATAGATAAGCCATTGAGTTGATGGAACTCTATCATCCCAGTCTTCCCGGTTTGCTTGCGGATGGTAAGGGATGCTCTTATGATGTTGTATAAGAAATTCATTCATTAATGTTGCAATTGTACCGTTGATAAAATGAGTACCTTGATCACTAGTTAGACTTCTAGGACATCCAAACCTAGTGATACCATTCTCGAAGATAAATCTAGCAGTTGTATATGTAGAACAGTCTTGGACTGCCTCTACTTCAACCCATCTTGTAAGGTATTCAGTTTTGGTAATGATGTATCTAGACTTTGAGTGCTTAGCCGGGGGGTTCATTGGTCCATTGAAATCAACATCCCAATTCTCAAATTCTTGAAGTGCTCTGATTGGTTGAAGGGGTAATTCGTCTCTACAAGATGACTTTCCTACTCTTTGGAAAGTGTCACAAGACCTAGCATATTCCTTAGCATATTTAAATAACGTGGCCCACCATAATCCAATGTGAAGTACCTTATGTGCAGTGGAATTACCTCCAACATGTCATCCTGCAACTCCAATGTGGCATTCCCACATGATATCCTGCCTTTCATGGTTCAAGACACATCTCCTAATGATGTTTTCAAGTCCCAATTTGTAAAGTTACCCAGAAATCAATTGATACTCTGTTGAGCGAACCACAATATGTCACTTCTAGGTTGCGGAGTATGTTTCTGGGAAGGTTCATGTATTGAGGAAGACATAAATGTCTTCAATATACTATGGAATGACCTCAATCTGGAATAGGTCTGCATCCTAGAGTTGATCATCCACTGCTTCGCCACTTTCTCCTGACTCCAACCTATAAAGGTGATCTGGACCTACATTGCATCTTCCTGGTTTGACAATCACTTCAAACGGAAATTCTTGAAACAAAAATATGTTGAATTGGTGTTCAACACCTCCTTCGGGACTCGCGACATGGTCTAACAGCTTCCTGTGGATCCATTAACTCTAGTGGTGATGAGTTTACCAATCACCCACGGGTTTTGGTCTAACAGTAGCCGTACTGCCTCTAAACTAGTATCAGAGTGAAAGGTTATGGGTTCGATTCCACTTGATTGGTGTCGAGTATCTCAGTTAATGTTGAGAGCCCTCAGTTGGTGCTGAGGGGGAGATTGTTGAATTGGTGTTCAACACCTCCATCGGGACTCGCAACATGGTCTAACAGCCTCCTGTGGATCCATTAACTCTGGCGGTGATAAGTTTACCAATCACCCACGGGTTTTGGTCCAACAACAACCGTACTGCCTCTAACTGGGCATGTTTTACAGACATTGTAGGCTTGTCATTGATGGCAAGTACAGCAGCAAAGATGGCAGCAAACATGCAAAGGATTGTAGGGATGTCATTGATGACAAGATCAGAGTAAGCATCGATGAAAAATAGGAACAAAGTAATATTAGGAGTAATTAGTGCAGATTCGATCGCAGTGCCTAACTCGGGAGGAGAAGCGTCAGTGATCGTTGGATCCCATTTAAATTCCTGAAAGATGTAGGACCGTCAGATCTGATTGTAGATAAGAAGAACGTGCAGAAGAGGAGGACAGATCTCAGGCATCAGATATGAGCATAAGTTCCGACCATCATTGGATCATGGAGAACCTACACATTCATTAAAGTGCAAGGAGAAGCGGGTATACAAAATACTGAAAGAAGGAGGACCGTCCATCTACGGGCAGGACACGTGGACACAGATCAACATTTCGCTGACTGGAAAGTCAAAGGTATGAAATTCTCTAGCCTTTCACCTCTCGAACTCGTGATATGTGAAATCGTTAAATAATCTCAACCGTTATATCAAGGCCAAATATGGACCATTGATCAGGCACAACGAAGGCTCGTGGAGTTGCGAAGTCTCGATAAAATCTTGACCGTTGATCCAAGAGGGACGTGTGGCACAAGATCATAGCATGTCAAAGACTCCATTTCGGGGTTTTGCAAATTGCGACTTGGAGAGGCAAGAAACAATACCACAGGAATGCTGAAATCGCGAAATGATCTGAGCCATCAGATCAAGGGTTGATTAGGAACATTGATCCCATGCCATTTCGAAGTTTCACGGATCAGTAGTTGGAAGCGTAAAGAACATTCACCATAGGAATGTCGAAATCGTGATTTGTGAAATCGCGAAATGATCTGAGTCGTTGGTTCGAAGAGATCATGGACCATTGATCTAACCCCCTTCAATGTATTGGAGACCAGGATTTCGGTTACCAGGAGATGGAGAAGTCAGAGACTCTCAACATCAGGAGTCCCGAAATGCCGAAAAATGAAATCTCGAAAAGCACTTTATGAACAAGTTCTTGGTCATGGTTATGGTCATATGGAGGAAGGAGCTAGCGTAGAAAAGCTCCATTTCAGAGTTTCAGAGATCACGACAGGGACTGGCGAGACACTTGGCCACAGGAAAGATGAAATGATGAAATACGAAATAAAGGCAAGCTTATGAAGATCATTCAACAGTGCAGATGAAACTGAAGGAGATCGGAGGACTATTGTTGCATGACACAGTGAACCTGCCAGAAACCAGTGATGAATTCTACCAGAGGACTCGAAGACACTTCGAGGTGATTGACAGAGGAGGTGATGAGTCTCAAGAGATCAACCAGTAGAACAAAGACTGTTCATGGAGGTGACTAACAAGTGGATGAGTGTTGAAGTTTGTAAATGAAGCAGAAAGTATAAGCTCGACTATGCCAAAGAAGATGAAGAGTCTCGACTACCAGAGAGGCTGAGGAATCTCAGCATGACATCCAGTGATGCTAAACACATGGGCAAATCGCCAGAAAAGCTGAAGGGTTACTATGATGATTAGACAGAGCACTCGATATGTGGAAGAGATTAACGTGGTGTGAACAGGCAGAGGCATGGCATACATTACATGCACAAGGTGCACAGAAGCTATAAGGACACGATACCGAGAACTGATGAAGTTTTTGTTGCTGAGGTGAAGTAATGCATGTGTGAAGAAGTAAAGGGGTGGTGCAGCAGCTGAAATGGATAGGAAACAAAAGGTGCATTGAATGGGAATGTCACACAGAGCACAAAAGGAAGAAGAACATAATGGGCAGCGGATGCATGTC
>JASDQU010371262.1:112177-131865 GCA_032191745.1 Picea mariana | reverse complement strand
ACATGAGTGGGATGATAGAGAGAGGGAGAGGGAGAGGATCCCTCACCCTATTGCATCACAAACCCATTTTCTTTTGAGGGAATTTGGCCTTCTCATGTTTTATGAGGAGGATAAATCCATCAAGAGAAGTCTTCGTTTTCATAGTAGTTGATCTGTTGTTGGGATCATGGTCAACAAGCATTCAGAGTTGGTCTCGATTTGTGGTATTATCACACAAAGGAGGATATTTATTTTATCATCGGGTTATCTAGGAGGGGTGAGGTTTGGCCCCAATTCCCTTATCTACCACCTGACATTGCAGGAGAGATCCAACTCGCATACATGTAAATATATTCCAGTGCAAACATTATGTGCACTATGGACTTTCGGGTTGTTGGTGGTCAGTTTTGGATAGATGCATTTGGTGCAGAGGAGATTAGGTTCCTTTCCCATATTGTCACGACATTGGAACACTTTACGTATGATGGGAAACACATTAGTTGTTCATTGATGTACTATGTATATAGATGGTTTAGTTCACAGGATTTGACTGATTAGGTGGTTAGATGTTTTTTTTCACCAGTTTTGTTTCACATTATATCATTGTTGCTCTGTTTTTTATGGGAGGTTATTATTCCCATTTGCATCAGAGCTATTTACATTATTTTTTGAGAGGTTTCATGTCACTCGATCAATAACCCCACTTCCCTCCTAGGCCTATGAATGATGCACGTATGCGCATGTGGGGGTAGTTGTTTCCCAAGAAGAGCTATGCGAAGTGGCTGCGTACTCTGATCGATAGAGAGATATGCGATTTTTTGGCTGGAGAGGACAACATTTTACATTAACTGTATGTTGGAATGGATTGGAGAGGATGATAGAACATCCTATTTACTGCAGATGAGCCACCATATGACAGAGGTAATATTATCATTATGTTTTGATAAATCTAGTTACATATTGTTTTGTCTTATTTGATGCACATGTAATTTATTGTAACATTTTGTTTCAATTATCTAATTATTATTGCCTATTGTTTTGCAGATATTGGCACATATGTTGGGGAAAATCCCCCCCAACATGGTGAGGAGATGGATGAGGCAACTTAGTAGTGTCCAGTACATAGATTCGACATGCCATGCAGACTAGATCAAATATTCTGAACTGAGGTGGTCGATCATATATGTGGTCTAATTACCAAGAAGCGAGTGGAAATTGTACACATCAGAGAGATCTTATAGGTACCAGAGATATCTATGATATGGTCGACCCTTCCTCATGACATGACATCACTCATATGTCATGTTTTCGATGCCCTCAAGCTCATATAGAGGTTGATGAATGCTGCTCATTCCACTTCATTTGGATCATCTTCTAAGGATGATGGTCATGTTCCTCCATTGCATGATTCTCCACCACTTGGTTCTCCACCAGACCTACCAACATCCTCTCCAACACCTAGTCCTCCTCCTCCTCCACGTGTGTCACCAGATGCACCATGTTCCACTGATCCTCCTCCTCCTCCACATGTGTCACCAGCTACACCATCCATAAATCCTCCTCCTCCTCCTCCTCCTCCACATGTGTCACCAGCTACACCATCCATAAATCCTCCTCCTCCTCCTCCTCCTCCACATGATCTTCGTTGAGAGATATATCATAATAATTTACTTTCATCATGGCTATCTGATAAGGGTTATGATATACTTTTACCTCTGGTATCAAAGGAACTGATTCCTTTGGCTCTGGTGGTGGATCTGAGTAGTAGTGGTACTTGACATGTATATTGATTGTTGTATATTTGTCTTGAGATGTATAAATGACATGTTTATTGATTTTGATGAGATGTATATTTGACATGTATATTTGATATGTATATCACTCATATCACTCATACATATTATGTTTTTCATATCATGTTGATGTTGTTGTTGTTTGATTTATAAAATGTATTATGAGTACACTAATGTTTTCTCTGTTTTTAAATTAAATTTGAGATGTATAACTCATTTAAATTTAGTGTTGCCATATCATGTTTAACTTTAGTTTTATGAAATCGTTTAATTTGGATTGTGATTGCAGAAACTTATAACCATTAATGTCATATAATGTTTAACTCTTCTTCAAGGTGAATTGTTTTTTTCCACCAAGATACAATATGTTAATTAAACATGTTTACCAACAAAAATACATAAATACGATGGGTGAAATAATTGTGATTTGAATAATTATGACTTTTTCATAGATTGTAATAATAATGTTATGATATAATTATTCACTAACATTATGATGTAAATATGAACACTAATAATAATAATGCTCTTTTATTAATTTTTATTATTCAAAGATTACAAGAAAAAACTATAATATAATTGTTTACTAGAATCACAATTATTGTATTTTATTTTTCCAAAGATTTTATTAGTTTGTGTTATTCAACTATTATAATATATTAAATTTATTTAATTAAGTTTAAATTATTAAATATAAATAATATATAATAATAAATTTTGATCTATACACTTTTGATGAAATGGTTTTACAATTTTTAACTCCATTGCCAATTTTATGAATCTTCTGTTAAAAGAGTATGTAAGTATTAGTTGAATCTTCTATTAAAAAATTATGCTTAGTATTGTGTTTTGTTGATTTTGAATTAAAATGGACACAAATATTGGATTTGGTTAATGAATAAAAAATTAATTTAAATGATTACTCACATGAAATGTTATTGTTTCATTTATTTTAATGATATCGTTATAATAATTGTTCATAATTAAACACACACGCACACACACACACATACACACACACACACACACATATATATATATATAATTTTTTATTTATTTAAAAAATATAATTAATTAAATTTAAATTATTAAATACAAAAACTAAATAATTAATAATAATGAATTTTAATATACACAATTTGCTTTAAATGATTTTATGATTTTTTACTCTACCACCAACTTTATGAATCTCCTCATAAGGAAATGTAAGTATTATATTTGGTTAGTGAAAATAAAATTAATATTTTAAGGTTAAAAGAATATTAAATTAAATTGATTTTATATTGATATTCAAAATTATAAATAATAATAATAAAATTCAATAAATAAAATAAACAAAAATCTTTGTGTAGATGTTATAGGACTTAGTCCCCATCTTTGATGTAATGATTGTATCTAACATGGGTGTAGATGTATAGATATATTCACAATAAACAAAAAGGTTTTATTGATGCATTATAATGTTTTGGTGATTTTTTTTTATCACTTGTCACTTCTTCTTTTTGTAAGTGTATTAATTGTCCATGAGTTATATAATGTTTTCCTTGTTTTTTCTAGGATATAAATCTTTTTTTCCATGGTAACAATTTGGCTACTAAAGTTGGATTGTTACTTTATCAATAAAAACCTAATACATATTAAAATTTTTCATAATTATGACTAGTTAAGGTTGGGAATGCCATCCATGTTGGTAATGTCAACACCACAAGTGTGATTCCAAAATTCATAGATGTTGCAAGAAGTTATTTTGCTGGAATTTCCCTTAGAATTTTCAACAAAGTAAGTATATATTCATTTTAATTTTGATTTTTTCAAACAATAAAAAATTTAAGCTTTGATTTTTTAATATCATCATTTTTTTCAAAATAAAATATACTTTAAAATATATCTTTACTATTGTATTATATGAATATGTCGTCAACTTTGTGATATCTCAATTAATTCTTAATAATTCAAAAGTTAACATAAACATATGTTATTATAATACAACATAAATTTGCTATAATAAAAAATAAATATGACAATAAAAATATATCAAAACCACATTTTATGTTTGTACTATTTAATGTCTTTTCAATATGATGGTTCTAAATGGTTGTTAAATTTTCATATCCAACATTATAAAATGAAGAATAAAACATAAATTGTCAATTATAGATACCCATAATAAAACAATAAATCCACGATATAAATGTCGAAGCAAAACATTTACATATCACTCTTCATTGCCATCACCCTGACTATCTTCTTCACTTGGCATTATAACATTGTTGTTCTCAAAAATAAGTTTTGATCTCAGATCATGTCTTAGTATGAACCACTAATTGCCATCCACAACATTTGAATAAAAAAACACTTGGTTATAGTGTTTTGGGAAAACATAAGGTTGTTATAGCATCATTTGACACTACATATGCTTATGATGACTCATTGGCATTAGTTACATCCTTTTCCCTACTTGCAAGACCAAAATCCCCCTTTTCCTCCCAAATAATACTTTAAAAAACCCATTTTGATTTATGTATATGACTCTCCTTAAAGCAACTCACGTACATATGCGACTTTCTAATTAGCAACCCGCGTACATGTTTAATTGGCTAAAAAAAAAAAACTCGACATATGCTTATGTTGACTCATTGGCCTCAGTTACATCCTTTTCCCTACTTGCAGGACCAACATCCTCCTTTTCCTCCCAAAAAATTCTTTAAAAACCCCATTTTGCTTGATGTATGCGACTCTCCTTAAAAGACTTCGCATACATGCGCGACTTTCTAGTTAGAAACCCACACACATGTTTAATTGGCTCAATTTTTTTTTTTAAATCCTCACATTTCGGGTGGATTTGATGGGTTACCGACCTCTTATACCCCATTAATAACTACTCCAACTGTCAAAAGTGAGTATAAATTAGAGCCTTGGGGTGGAAGAAAAACAGAAAAGAGAAATGCATCTTTATGCTGGCATTTTCCTTATAGCCTTGCAAGTCCCCTTTTCCCCTTGCATTTGAGATTGTCCTTCCCTTATGAAAACCCTCGTTTTCAAAATTTTTGTTTTCCCTATCTTGTTGGGAAGAAAGCAATTGCTTCCTTAGACCTGTTGGAAGACAAATCTTTGGAGGTTTTTCTTGTCATGTTTAGCCTTGGGTGGAGGAACTTGGAGCCCAATTTTGGGACCGTGTCGTAGCGGTTACAGGTTCTAAACAAATTCTATGTTGTTATTAATAAAATATCTCTTGTTCTCGACCACTTCTATTGTTGATTCATGCTTTTAACGAGATTGTTTATATCTTGTTTTGTATCTATGATGCAAATTGAAATGATCATGTTTAGTTAGTTAGCATATAACTACATATTTGCAGTTGCTTGTCTCTTTGTCTGTAGAAGTTTTCAGAGGATCATTGTGAAAGAGTTATGGAGCGAAAGTTCTTGAGCGAGATCGAATTCAAACGTTGGATTTTGGGGGTATATTCTCTTTCCTTTCCTTTCAATTTTAGTTACTGTAAAATAACTATTTTTAATTAACTACCCGATTTGAGTCTAAGAGTGGTATTTTAGGGTACCACTATGTTGTGGCCCTAACCCATGTAACATCCCCAATTGTTACGACTACAAGCGAAGCGAAAAGTGCATTTTTTTTTTTTTTGATGTGGGGCAGGAAGGCAACGACGACAACAATTAAACCACACAACCGGATGATGAAAACCATGCACGTGGATCAAGCAACTAGGTGAAACAAGCAAAAATCAAGACAGAAGGAAATGACTACCCGCCGAACACAAACACAACAACACCTATAAGCTAAAGGGAAACATCCACAATCTCGACATAACGACCTCGACGACTAGTATCTAGAAACCTTACGACGTGCAAACCAAATGCATTGAGGCGTTACAGAACTAAGTACCACATCAATTACAATGAACACACACCCACATTGAGAAGCACCAGACTCCGACCAGGTTATCATTCACGTCTATCCGTCAGAGCACACAATGATCCCCTCATTAGGAATCATGTTTTCACAAGGCGATAGGCGTGACAGTAACCCTAGCACAACACAACCTATCTAGACCAATAACCCAAGAAAATCCCACGGGCTACTATACCAATTAACTGCTAGAAAGCGAAAAGACTATAACCAAGCACCCAATCGACAAGTCAATCAAGATGCAAGGGAAATATGACTACTGTAATCATTATACAACACATTAAATTACTGGTGCAACAATTTTTGTTGCGACCATACATCAATTTGTACACATTAAAAACAATTACTATTAAAACAATTAGTTTGTTTTCAAAGTCAGTCCTTTAAAACATTAAAGGAGCGAAACATCTTAAATGAATAAGTTGTCGTTTAAAGGTAAAAAGGATCTAACCCAACCGTTCTCCCTACCAAGCTTGACATTAAACATTACAACATCTACAAAATAAAAGCCTTGCCTATCGTGCAACCTGCCTTATCCAAGCGTACAATGTAAACATGTGATCTTTCAACAAGAATAAAAACAATTGTGTCTCAACTTAATCAAGAATAAAGGTCACGCTATCCTAAGCTCCAATTAAGAACCTTCCATTGGAAACTGTAAACATATATGGGCACTGCAATAGTTATGGAATCCTTAACTAGAATTAAATCATAAGGGTTAAAGTAACCTACAATTTGACCACACAATGTTGTTTAAACTTTATCACTAAAAGAAAGAATGCCTAAACAAGCACTGCACAGTATCTGATCCTGGACATAGTGGCATGAAGGAGATAATTATTATTAAATGAAAAATCAATAGCATTAAAAAATCCTTTAATGACCTATCTACAGATCCGTCCATCTCCCTTAGACAACTTCCAATTGAGTCTGACAATATCATCGTCGTCTATTAATAAAAGGTTGTATAGCTGTCTTTATAAAATCACTGTCATATGTGTAACCACTGTCTATAATTGTTGTCTATATAATCGCCTCATATGTATATGGTCGTTGTCTATATAGACATTGTAGCTTATATACTCTTTGTATACATAATTACCTTCATGTAATCGTTATCTACATAACCATTGTTGATTATATCACTGTCTATACAATCGATGATATACATACTGTCCATACAATAATAAAATCAGTCCAAAGAATACATCTCAAAACACTACCCATTAATAAAACTTGTTGTTTATTAGTTAAGTCGTTGTAATCTAATTATAAGGGGCTGACAAAAGAAATAGAAACATTCGTTGTTTTAATAAAATCTCTATGTAAAGTAAAATCCTTGTATGGTAACTTCGTTGTCTAAACAACTGCTGGATGAAAACGCAGTCAATATTTCATAAAAATAATCTGAACCCAATAAAAATCGTTGTAGAAGCTAATGGTAAAGATTTGTTGTAACTAAACATTGGTTGTATAAAATCTTGATGGATATTCGCTGTACAACTATTAATTTAAACTAAAGATACAAATGAGAATGATGTCTACCGTATTCCAACTAATAGAATGCTGTCATAATTTTTTTGGGTTTAGATGAGAAAAACTGGAAAAGTCGAATACGAAAGTCTTTGCCGAAATGACTGAAGCCACCATAAAGGAAGGATGCACGCCTTGCTCTAATGTATCAAGGGTAAACAACTATCTATCATTTACATATATAAAGGAAACACTACCATTACAATCACTGTTATAAAACACTGTCCCTTTAAATCGCTACAGTCTGTTATCAATCAATAAATCCGTTTCTAAATAATAAAATCTTTTCTAAACAATATAATTGTATCTGAGTAGTAAATTCGTGGGTAAAGTGATATTGCAGTGGGTCAAATTCACAGTGAATAGTCATAAAACACAGAGTAATTAAAGATCCAATCGCATTTGCTCAAGGGTAAATTCGTTGCCTATTACGGTGTGATTTTGATGTCTTCCACAGGTTTTAAAAACACAATCAACAAGGGTGAATCCGCTACCAATTAAGGCACGATTTCGCTGAGTTTTGTCATAAGAAAGCACATTTAAATAATGGGTAAATTCACAGATTAATACTGGTAACTTTTCGCAGTCTAAAAAAATATGCAAGGCATCGATACAAATAGAAATACAACGAAATAATAATCTATACAAATAGAAATACAGTGAAATAATAATCTGCATTACATCAATATACAATTGGAGGGAAAACTGAGTAAAAAAAAGAGCACACTCTTTGTAAAAACTGAAATCCATGTTAGCGAAAACGAATATCTTTCAAGTAAAATTGTTGTGGGAAGAGCCACAAAAATCATAAGGGGAAAAGCTGGGTGACAAGCCACAAAATCATGGTGTGACTGCGTGTAGAGGCTGGGTAAATCGCCCAGAAGTTGATGGTTTGAAGGCCGAGTAAGGACTCCAGGAAAACACAGAGATGATCAACACAGGATAACGCAGAAGAAATCTACCTCCAGAAAATGCAGATGTAATCAATCACATGAAAGCGTAGAGATGCTCATTCACAAGAAGATGCATAGACAAATCATTCAACCAAAATCAATCAATAGGGGTAGACGGTTGGGCAAAATATCCTTTTCTCATCATCCACGCACAAAAAATAAAGGAATTAGGATCTATAGATCTATTAACACCGAAGTGACGATCGTCGATCCAAGTCCTGGATGACTACTCTGGTGTGGATTGATGATCTAGGGATGAGGACGAAAGATAAAGCACAATATTTCCACAATAATCAATAAAACAACATAACAGTCATAGAAAACGGGGATAGGGTTGCCAAGGAAATCAATCAAAAGAAGTGAGCGTACGCAAGTACAATATTAATCTACCATTCAAAATAAAAGCATGCGTACCATATCCCAAGGTGACAAATTCGAGTCATTGTCCCGCACGCTCCGTCCATCTCCCGCTTGCCGATTGATGTGACTTCACTGGTACCTCCCAGCCAACGCTAGGGGTAATATTCTTCCCCCTTAGTCCCCCGAGCCACAAAGGGTCCATGCACTCTAAACCAAAGAAAAACTAGCAACCAACTCACCTCGAAAGGTCGAGCTACCACTCGTACCCGAGCTGGGTATCCCAACTCCCACAAGATAAGTCAGTCAAGTAAAAAATTATGTAGTGTAACGTTACACATCCAAGAAGAGATCCATACTCCTCCTCCTCCATCCTTTTTATAGAGTTTATAAGTGAATTTGTTTCCCAAATTCTCGTTTAATTTAATTTTCAATAAGTTAATTCTAAAAAAAAACTCCCCCATACACATGTCACCCATCCCCTTAGTTGCACCAGAAATTAATTTCATTAATTATTTAATTACTCCTATTTCCCTCACCCACCTAAAAGCATTCCTAAAATATCTCCTTGGTGTCCCCATATTCTCTTACACAAATTAAATGACTTACACCCTTACTAAATTCCTAGTTGATTTCAATTTAGAAAGTTCTTAAAGGCAAAATTCCTTACTAAATTAGTCATTCTGCTTTTTCCTTATGTTTCCCTTTTTCTTTATGTTTCCCCTTTTTGCCTTAGTTTCCTAATTCTTTTAAGTTTCCCTCTTCTCCATTTTTATCTAAAACTCAAATTAACAAGAGAAGAAAATTACCTTTTTCCCCCTTTACTTTTTAATTATTATATTTTAATTAACATATGTAACAAAACAATCATTTCCTTTAAAAAAAAATAAAAAATCCCCCAAAGTAATTTGATTTTTTTTATAAATTAATCGAATTTCTTACCCCCTTCTAGTCACATGTTTAATGATGATTATTAACATTATTTATTATTTATTATTTTTTTTACCAAGAGTATCACTTAGACCTAGATTTTATTTTCCTAGGTTGGGCGACATTTTATTATGGAAATTGTTTTAAAATCTTTCTTATTACGTTATTCGTTCTAAGGCCATCTATGTTTATTCACTTATTAGTTAACAACGTGATGTGCCCTTCAGGAAGTACTAGGTGCTCCAAGGGTGCCACTCACCGCATTATGTTTCCCTTGCGCGACGTGCCCTTTAGGACGCACTACGTGCTCCAAGGGTGCCACTCACCTCTTGAATGACTTGGTAGACATAAAAAACCCCTAGAGTCAATACTCCTCCAGGTGATATTGTGGGATACTAAGGGTCTCTAAGGAATAAGGTCCCTGCCTTATTGCGCGCCCCTTAGAATAATCCTGAGCGACTGTTGTAGCCTTCCCTCATGACATCGTGGGTCTTCTCGAACTAGGTAATCGTTAACCTATAGTTCGAGCCACGATGAGAGTGCTAGTAGGTTGTGGCATGGATTTTGTCCACACCTCTCCCTCAATGTCTCTGGTAGTCGTGTGTGACCCCTCTACTCCACATGTGAGTCTGGTCGGCAAGCTATCGTCAGCTTGCATCATCAACGAATCATGTCAGAAATAAAATCCATAATCGTAACATCTAATCAGATGTACATATGTCATATAAACAACAATAAAACCCCAATAGTTCACTCCCTGAATCGATCCAGAGTCCAAGTGTTTCATTGATGCCTCTACATCCTCGAGGTCCAAAATCCTACACACTCAGGAGAACCGAGTCAATAACACATGTCTATGTAAATACATAAAATAACATATCATCATATCCATAATGCTGCATAATCATAATCAAATGGCCAATAGTATAATAATCCGGATCACTTGCAAGCAAGTGTCCTCAAAGAATAAGTTTTCTCAGAGCGCGCAAGAGCGGGATGTTACAACCCATAGCCACAAGACTTAGTTTTCTATAACAGAATTGGTGACTTCACTAGGGATTCTCTATTTTTGGGTCCTTATGGGTACTTTTTGTTTGCATTTCTTTTGAAACTTTTTCTACGTTTTAAACTTTTCTTTAGCCTTCTATAAATTTCTACAATCATTTCTAAGTCTTCTAGACCTTTCTCTCCCATGTTATAGAGGATTTTATAGGTTATTTATTCTTTTCCTTTGGTACAATCGTGTACATATGTGAATTTCCTTCAATAGAGTCGCATGCATACACTACTTGTTTCTTAGACAATCATGTACATGTTCTAAATTGATTTTTTTTACTTTTTCCAGACCAGAGGAGGTTAGGGTTATGACATTGTAGAATCTTCCTAGGTCCTGCTAAGTCTTTAGAGTTTCTTTTGGGTTCATATTTTGTTTTCTTTGTTTTCAAAATTATACGAAAAGTCCAAAAATATTTTTCAACTTTCTTGTTTAATCATGGTTGTTTTTTGGCTCTTAATGGTTTTAGGGTTTTAGAAATATTCGTTGGGTGTAAGTTACACTTTGTTTTTTGTTCTTGTGGTTATTTATATGGTGTCTAGTCATCTGTTTGTTATCTTTATTTCCCTTTGCTTTCTTGTTTTCTTGATTTGCATAAATAAAAGTGTAAGAGTGTGTGCCGATGAACTTTCTCCCTTACCCTTTTCATTTACATCTGAAAAAGAAAACTTCGTTATATGCATTTTTTCTCCTTGAATTCGCTCTTGTACTTTCTAAAAATAAAAAAGATTTCATTACTATAGCTTCGAAGAAAAGAATTTTAAAATCTTGTTAGTTTCCTTGCATTTAAAAGTTTCATTAGTAAGTGCATTACATCTAAAAGAAAAAAAAAAATCATTCTTTGCATATCGAAAATAAAGAGTTTGCTTGTTTAATCCTGAAACATTGTTTACACTCATATTTTCAATGAAGAATTGCATTTGCATTTATGTTCTTAATTGTTTTTTCCTGTTGAGTCCATCAAAACACCATTCAATTTCACTCATAACCCTTTGTGAGTAAAAAACATCCTATAAAATGAATGCTAACTAAAATTAATTATTCATTTTCATTTTACTAGGGTAAACAATTCAATGTTAGGCTAGGGATTTGGTTTAGGTTGGAGAGTTCATTTATCCAAGGCCAAAAAACAAAAATCAAGAGTCTGAGATAGGGATTGCAAAACCCAATTTCACATAAGTATAGTTGGGAAGCTCCTATAACACATGAGTCAAACATGAGGTCGCGTAAAGGAGAGTCGAGGAGATAACCCCTCTGAAGCTTAACTAAGCATAGTGGAAAGATCGTATATTGGCGGTTTCGTCAGTGCCCTTACCTTCATGAGAGGTAGTGCTTTTGAGGCTTTAGGATTATCTACCCTATCCATACGTTCGATCCTGACTATTAACTATACCCCTAGATGCTAACTGTGACTTGGTGACCTTAGTTTCTTTTCCTAGCGATCTTAGAGGTGACTGCAGGGGGTTTCCTGTGGTACCTGGGGTGGACTTCGTATCACAATTTTTAGTAATACTGGAGGGTTCCTTGCAAAGTGTGGGTACTTGTACCGGATAAGGTTGGTTAGTGGAGGTCAGGGTAACTACTTCTCACTCCTTCGTTTGTTGGTTCACGCGATTTAGTCAACACATGCTTTCGTCTGGAAGGTCCTTTCCCTACTTTGTTAGTATTGCAATCTCAGGACCTAATCCACATGAGTTGGGATATTGACAAGGTTGTTTGTGACAATTATTGCTTTTAGGAATTTTCTAGTGGTGTGTTCTGCGATCGTATATCACTTAGGAATGTGTATAGGTAGTCACCTAGAGTTGACAACTCAAAGTGGTTGATCAACCGCCTCACTTATCAAGGAGAATTCAAGGTATTTCACCTGAAGAAGTAGAACTAAATCCTCCATCTCGTTCCTTAAGGATTCGACTTGATCAAACCAACACTTTTGTACTGGCTAGTCCGGTCGAGACCGTAGACACGGATCTATCAGAAACTAACACTTATGCTCTGGAGGTTATGAGTGTATTGGATCCTAGATCCAAAGACTTCGCTCAGTCGCTCAACCCTCCATTAACTGGAACTGACACTCTAGTTGTTTCTCATATTCCATCTCTCGGGTCGTACTTCACTGTCAGTTGCTCTCTTCAGTGGTTCATAATGGAAGGAACTCCATAGGTGTCTAAGTCAGGGGCCCCTACAACCCCCACATCGTCAATTGCCACTAGAGGAATCCTACCTCATAGTGTATCTAAACTAATGACTATTGTGGTTCAATCCACCATAGTTGCGTCAATCAACTGCTCTACTCTGTTGATTTTTGGTTCCATTAGCCTTTGGGTGCAACCATGTCATTGCCTTCTATAACTAACACTTTTTCATTTAGTTTTTCATCGATGAGCATGCCAAATGTGTTTATTGGTTCTTAGTTGATGTCCCAAGCTTCCAACGTTGGTACGGGGAATTATTCGATCCCCTACTAGGTTTTTCTCTGGGGAAGAGGTCACATTTCTCCATCGTTCCCCTCTATCAGGAGCGAGTCATTCCCATCATCTGTCCCTAATCCCTTTATGGGATAGGGTGGTCTTATGGGAAGCAGATCTCAATCTGCTGGCATGTCATCTGCTTCGACTCCATTCACATTGTATGGTGGATTTGGAAGTAATCCTTTCACCACATCTATGGTGTTGGTAGGGGGAAAACCCTTCCATGGCCAATGGAATCCCATGCAAGGGTCATTCTATTTTCAAGGGATGTTGTTAGGGGGAAACCTCTTTATCTGTCAGAATAACCCCATGCAAGGCGTTTTTCCTTCGTAAGGAGGGTCAACAGAGGGAAAACCTGCTTTTTCGTTCATAAAACAGATGGGTGGAGGTTTTCCTCCCTTTAACTAGGGTCAACAAGGTTTTTTCCAAAGCTTTGTTCCATCCGCAAGATCTTCCTGGCAGCCTAGTGTCAGTACCAATTTAGGTTATTCTTTTTTGACTGGTCCTCAATGCAGAACTTCCAACATCCCTAGTTGGAATTTTGGGTCATAGCCAAGGTTACTGTTTTTGGCAATGTTGATTTTTCCAGACCTATCAAAGCTCACAAACAATCCATTTTGTCATAATATGAACTGGTTGTCGGTTCCCACCAAATTTCCATATGAGATTCCTAAGTTCGAAGGCAAGCCCGATGAGGATCCCGACGACCACATAATGAATTTTCATCTGTGGTGTTCGTCGAATTCGTTAAAAAATGATTCAGTTCGGTTATGCCTTTTACAACACACTCTTACGAGATTCATGGCTAAGTGGTACATCTAACTTGACGGTGCAATGTTCCACACTTTTCACGATTTGAAATTGTTTTTCTTAAACCATTTTCAACTACCTATCCAGTATGATGCTCGCACTGACCTTATTTATACCTTAAAATAAGACAAAGCCACTCATATCTTAGATCATATCCAGGAGTGGAAAAGACATAAGAGTCTGATTAAAGACAACATTCCTTCATAATTCTTGTTGGAGTGGTTCCTCAAGTCTTTGTTGCCCTTCATTTCTAAAGATGTATCCACATTAGGAGTCTTTTATGAGGAAGAAGTGATATTTAGGGCCCAACAATTGGATTTGATTTATTTTCAATATGGGATCCTTTACGAGATTATACTAGACGCACCATGACCTGAGTTTGATCCAACGAAAACAAAATATGGACCTCATGCCAATGTAATCATAGGTTTTGTTCAAATTTCACCCGCATACTTGGTCTCTAATCAAATGAGACAACTCTCTATGCAAGCTTCTGTGACTGGTCTAGCTCCAACTACTACCACCCCCTCCCAAACTTCATATGTACACATTGTGCAATCAACGACCCCAAAAGGTACCCAACAACCTAGTGGGAAGAGAAATGGTAAGGACTAAAAAGGAGGGGGAAATAATAACGAGATTGTTAATAAACCATAATCTAGTTCTGGTGGGGGGAAAAAGGAAAAGAGGAAGGTGAATTTTTCTTGTAAGCTTTGCAAAGAAGATCACCTCACTCATGAGTTCCCCAATATGGAAGAAGCCCAGAGGCTATTAACTCAAAAACAACTTGTTGTATTGATGAACTTGTTCCCTCACAGACATAACATGGCTTCAAGATCTAATGTTGGGAGTCTGCAGGGGGGTAACCAAGGTGCTCCCCCACCTGATGGAACACCATTGAATATCTATATGATGAGTTCAGATGCTTATCTATAGACTCGAGTGCATAATTATGATAAACCTGAGTCTGGTTTGAAGAGTAAAGAAACCCTCGAGCTGCAAGGGCCTCTTCATATTGAGAAGCCTTTTGCGAGTGATGTCATGCCTCGCATACCCAAGGGTGTGTACATAATAAATTCACATAATTCTAATATGAGGGCTGCTCAAAATTGTTCCATTGTGGAATATTTGGCCCAGTCACCATGTGCGATGTCTACTCTTGAGGTACTCCAAAGTTTCCCAGTCCAACAGAGTGCATTACTTTTTGTTATCGAGACTACAGATGCTTCTACGTCATAGATAATCATGTTTGACCCTTTTAATGTCAAACCTAGCCTCCCTTATCACATCACTTTTCAAATTCAAGTGGTTTATGCCATGAAGAATATTTTTAGGAGAGTGACCGATTAGGGAGCTTCGACGTGTGTGATGTCACTCTTGTGTTGGAAAGTTATCGTCTCTCCAAATATCGCTCCGTTCCCTACTCTTATGATCACATTTGATGGTCATTCCTTTCGTCCTCATGGGATACTTTCCTCCTTCCCCTTACCGTTGGGAGGAAAACCATATATGTGGAAGTGGAAGTAGTCGATGCTCCACTCGATTACAACCTCTTGCTAGGTTGCAATTGGACTTATGCTATGACTGTTGTTGTATGTTCGATATTTTGAGTTATTTGATTTGATCATGAAGGAAAAATCACGACTATTGACCAATTGTATTTTAGTCATTTGGATCCAACTACATGATCGGGATCTATTGTCCCATTGATATATGGTTCCCAAGTGTTGACCAAAATTATTGGCGTTGGAATTTACTCTTCATTTATGGGAACCTTTAATATCCCAGCTCTAATCTCGTACATTCATTCCACTTTAGCTAGCTCAAGCTCATCAGTTCCTATATCCCAAGTGCTCCATTTTTGGATGATGTACTTTGAGGATCCTTCGATTCTGCCGTCCATGTATGAATCGATAAAAGGGATCAAGCATGTAGGAAAGGAAAAGCCTTTGTCTACAACTAGGATCTCTTATGGAAACCATTCCTATCAACATATCAAATGATCCAAACGTCATAGAAACTGTTCATCGGTGCAAAGTGTTCGCTTGAAGAGATTCATGATTACAACACCTTGTTTAAGGAATTTCACAACGTTTTCTCTTGGTCATACAAAGAGATGTTGGGGATAGACCCTCGAATTGTTGAATATGAAATGAAGAATTACCCTAATGCTAAACCTATTCAACAAAAGTTGAGTTTGGTCAACCCTAGGAAGGTAGTGGCCATAAAGGCTGAGGTAGAGAAGCTCAAAGTAGGTTTCAACTATCCAATTCCACTTACGAAATGTGTTTTGAACCTTGTTATGATTGACAAGAAATAGGGAACCATCCGTGTGTGCATGGATTTCAAGGATTTGAATAAGGCTTGCCCTAAAGACAATTTCCTGATGCCATTTATCGATCAAATTATCGATGAATGTGTGGGTTGTGAGATCTTCTCCTTCATGGACATGTTCTCTGGCTATAATCAAATCCAAATTAAACCCAAGGACCAACACAAAACCACATTTATTTATTCTTGGGGAATGTTCGCATACCAGAAAATGCCTTTTGATCTTAAAAATACTGGGGCAACTTTCCAACGAGCCATGTCTATTTCCTTCCATGACATATAACACATTTTGGAGGCATATTTAGATGATCTGATGGCTCATTCTCGTCATAGATATGATCATATGGATCAACTCTGATGTGTGTTTCAACGATTTCGTTATTATCAAATCTAGCTTAATCCCCACACATGTAATTTTTGTGTCAATTCTAAGTGTCTCATTGGTTTTATCATTTCAAACAAAGGGATCATTGTGGACCCTTTGAAGGTTGAGGCAATAGTTCAGTTTCCTCCCCCATGTACCATACATCAACTTTAGAGTCTACAAGGAAAAGAGAATTTCATTCGTCATTTTGTCTCTAACTACGCTAAGATCACTAAGGTTTCCATGCATTTGCTGAAGCAAGGGGTCCCATTTGAATGTGATACTTATGCACAAAGGTATTTTGATGCATTAAAAAAGGATTTAATGTCTTCCCGCCTCCCTAGTCCACCCGACTATACTCGTGAATTCTTGTTATACCTAGCGACGTCTGAGTCAACCGTGGGTATATTGTTTAGTAAAATAAGATATTTCACTTGTTGAGAACACCATTTATTACCTTAGTCATGGTTTGGTCGACGTTGAGTTGCAATACTCTCATGTTGAAAATCCAGCTTTGGCAGTTGTCCATGTTGTCCAAAGGTTCCAACATTATATCTTCTTCTGTAAAACTATTGTTATTGCAGACGTTAATCATTTCCAATATGTTTTAAATCATCGTATCGTCGATAGGAAGTACATAAATGGATTGTGGTTTTACAAGAATTTTACTTAGACTTCGCCTCTACAAAGTCCAAAAAGTCACTTTTTTTCTGCGGAATTGATGTCAGTTTTTCTGAGAGAAGATAAAGAAGAACCATTTGAGGATTCGTTCATAGATGAATCCATCTTACTAATATCTTATATTGATCCTTGGTATGGATACATTCTTGTGTATCTCCAGACCCTAAATTTTCCTTTGCATTATTCGAGAGAATATTGATGACGCATTCACCACCAGGTGAAAAACTATCTCATCATTTGTGATACCTTGTATCATCGTGATTTAGACTCAATTTTACGTCATTGTGTCACTGAAAAAGAAGTGGAGTTTGTTTTGAATGACTCTCACAATGGAGCATGTGGAGGTCATCTGATGCAGGAGCATCGCCCACATCAAGCGAGCCAGCGCGAAAGCAGGAAACAGATGGACAAGCCAGCACAAATCTCTTTTTGAAAGCACCTTGATATTGTTGCGCAAACATTAATGCGAGGATTTAATGGAGCGCACTTTGTATATTGTAATGGACCTTGAGCAGATAGCTCATGTCCTTAATTAGATGAGGCATTTAAGATAGTTAATGTAAAGAAGATAGAAAATTTAATTCTAGATTTGATAGCGTAGAGCTCGAGAGGGCAACGGGATATAGACACCCTCCTTTGTACATTGTAACATTAGCTGATTATCATTGAGAGCATTCTGAAGAGAAGAGTATGCAGAGAAGTGTATGAAGAACACCTATGTACAGACACTGAATTAATAGAAAAGCTTTGATTCAATTCCATGGTTGTGTTATTCTCTGTGTATTGATGATATTATGCTCATGAATGTTTGCTTCTTTTCATACATTTTCTTTTATATGCGGTGTATGTGATTTCATGGTTGAATCAAAGTCTATGAGAATAAGGAGTTAGTTTCAATTGTTCCTCTATCTTGAACCAGAGAATTCTTCCAAGGAGTGCAGTTGAATTGTCCGCAAGGAGTGCGTTGACAGAAGGGTTCAAACAGAGGTAACTTTTGTTCTAAGTTCTCAAAAGTGCATATTGGGCATCGGAGCCGTGCAAGGCATGCGCAGGATAGACGAAGTCTCAGAGTTGCGATTCTGAGCAAAGGGATTGACAGATTTCTGCTGCAGGAGTGTGCAGGATCGAAGGCTTCATCACTTAGTTGTGGTTGAAGATTTTCCGCAAGGAGTGCGTGCAAGAATTTCTTCTTGAGGGATTTGAAGTTGTGAAAGATCAGGAGGGATAGGTCTTCAAAGTTGTCGAAGGGCAGTGGAGAGAAGTTGCGTGAGCAGGTTGAGGAAAAGCATCGCAGGTTGGCAAACAAGTCTCGTGGAGATATACTTCTTATTCGTGGATTGGACCAGGAAGAAACGAACAGACGAAATTCTCTGGGGAGATTTCACAAAGTGCTGTGGATCATTCAATCTTGCGAGTGCAAGGAGGCTATAGTGTAGGAGTGGAAGAAGGTTTGAAGCTCGGGAGGACAGGATCCATCGATCGGGATCATGAGGAGCATAGGTTCTACTCGTAGATCGGCTATCGGGCCATTGTGAGGAAGGAGTGGAAGATTTGGTCGTGGGAGTCATGATAGTGCGAGAAGCGAAGTCCTGACGATTGCATGGATAGTGTGGGCCATAGAAAGGTGACGTGGCAGGTGACGTGAGATATTGGTGTTTCGGCCATCTCGGGCATCGGGAGTCGATGGGGAAGTTAATTGGCCTCGTGAGTAGCGAAGTCGCGAGGGAGCGAGATCGTGAATTCGGCATTTCAGTGCATCGCGTATCGGAAGTTGAAACCTTAAGTGTTGGGTGTCACAAGTCACGAAGTCGTGATAGGCCGAAGTTCCGATAGAGGCGAGAGAAGGTCAGCGTTGACTGACACATCGGGTCTCTGAGATTCGAGAACCCAGTGAACAATAGAGAACTTGCGAAGCCGCAAAGTTCTGATTTTCCCGACAAGTGAACAAGGGGGAAGTCGCGCAAAGGAACTGTGGGTGTAGATCTTCCGATTGGGAGATAGAAGAGCATTGACGCTCTTTGGGCCGAGAAGAAAGAAGGTCCTGGAGGAGGCGAATGTGCTCTGAGGAGTGCAGTTGTGTCAGAGTGGTATCAGAGCCGGATTTATATCTTGTTTTTGTAGCGGAGGAAGAAAATTCACCATGCCGCCCAGAAGAGAAAGACAGTCACCTGAACCCGAGGATAGGGAGGTGAGAAGAAGGGGAAGACAAGTAGCTAATCCAGAAATGGAGAGGCATATGAGAGATCTCCGAGCAAGGCTCGAGGAGATGGAGACAGCGCAAAGACGTGGAGTTGGTGCAGGGGATCTTAGTGACTCTGAGGTTGAAGAAGAAGCTGGACATGAAGAAGAGGTCACAACAGAAGACGCATCAACCGAGCGGTTGATCAAAGCCATTGCCAGGATGGGGGCGAAGGTGAAAATGGACATTCCAGTCTATGAAGGAAATCTGGATGCAGAAGAGCTACTATATTGGATAAGAGCTCTTAACACACACTTTGATTATGA
>JASDQU010371262.1:91804-109107 GCA_032191745.1 Picea mariana | reverse complement strand
AGAGGTCACAACAGAAGACGCATCAACCGAGCGGTTGATCAAAGCCATTGCCAGGATGGGGGCGAAGGTGAAAATGGACATTCCAGTCTATGAAGGAAATCTGGATGCAGAAGAGCTACTATATTGGATAAGAGCTCTTAACACACACTTTGATTATGAAGATGTGGAAGAAGATAAGAAAGTCAAGCATGCAGTTATGCGCTTAAAGGGACATGCAGCATTGTGGTGGGACGAGCTACAAGATAACAGATGCTGCAAAGGTAAGCAGAAGATCAAGAGTTGGGATCGAATGATCATGAATATGAAGGCGAAGTTCATCCCAAGGGATTATCAAATTACGCTGTTCAGAAGAATGCAGAACCTGAGACAGAAGCTGATGATAGTGAAAGAATATACTGAAGAATTCTATCGACTGAACATCAGAGCAGGTCATCGGGAGAGAGATGATGAAAAAGTTGCTAGATATCTGAATGGTCTGAGATATGACATTCAGGATGAATTAAGCATGCTAACCATCCAAACGGTGGAAGATGCTTACCAATTGGCTTTGAAAGCTGAAGAGAAGCTGAGCCAAAAACAAGGTCAGCGAGGGCGAGGCAGAAGCCAGCCAAGAGGAAAAGTGGTTGCCCAGGACAAATACCAGAAGCCTAAGGAGAAATGGAAGAAACCTCAGGGTAAGGCTGAGAGAGGTGGAACCTCACAACAGAGGCAGCCATATGTTGAGCAGAGAGGACAGCAAAATGATCAGCGAGGTGATTATGCTGATGCAAATGCTCTTCCTCGTACTAGAGGTCGAGGTAGAGGAAGAGGTGGAGTAATCACATGTTTTACATGTGGGAAGAATGGGCACAAGTCATTCGAGTGTCTAGAGAAAAAGAAGGAAATGGGAGGAGCTCACATCACTAAAGCGCAGAGGCGAGATGTTGAGGCTAAAGACACAGAAAGCGGAAGATCACTTGGGATGCATAAAGTCCTTTTGACACCTGAGAAGGAGGTGGAAAGCTCAATCCAAAGGACCAGAATTTTCAGAACAACTTGCGAGACCAAGGATAGAGTGTGCAAGGTTATCGTGGACAGTGGTAGCACAGATAATCCCGTTTCAACCGAGATGGTGGAAAAGCTAGAGCTGAAGACAAATGATCACCCGAGCCCATACAAAGTTTTGTGGCTACAGAAGGGACATCAAGTGAGTGTCACCAAACAATGCTTGGTTGAATTCAAGATAGGAGAATATAATGATAAGATTCTATGTGATGTTATTCCCATGGACGTATGTCATTTATTGCTGGGTAGACCATGGAAATATGACAGAAATGTGATTCATGCCGGGAGGATGAACACATATACCCTAGAGAGGAATGGGATGACATATAGGTTGCTTTCGATAAAGGATAAAGAGGTAAAGCCAGAAGTAGACATCACAATACTTCTCATGAGTGGGAAGGAACTTCTTACAGAGGTTGAGAAGAATGAAGATCCACAATTCTTTGTTGTCAGAAAGCCGAGGATTTTTCTGACTAGCACAAGAGTGGACGATTTACCAGATGAGGTTCAGGAATTGTTGGAAGAGTTCGCTGACATCATAGTGGACGAATTACCTCATTCGTTGCCACCGATGAGGAGTGTGAGTCATCACATAGACCTCATACCAGGAGCTAGTTTTCCAAATAAAGCCGCGTACAGGTTGACGCCGCAAGAAAATGAAGAGGTCAAGAGGTAGGTCCAGGATTTGATGGACAAAGGATTGGTCAGGGAAAGCTTGATTCCATGTGCTGTACCGACGATACTCAGTCCAAAGAAAGACGAAGGCTGGAGGATGTGTACCAACTCAAGAGCGATCAACAAGATAACCATTAGATACAGGTTTCCATTGATGAGAATGGATGATCTGATGGATTGCCTGAGCAGGGAAAAGTATTTTTCAAAGATAGATTTGAAAAGTGGATATCACCAGATTCGCATGAGGGAAGGCGATGAATGGAAGACAACCTTCAAGACAAACGAAGAATTGTATGAATGGCTAGTCATGCCGTTTGGCTTGACGAATGCGCCAAGTACTTTTATGAGGCTGATGAATGAAGTCCTGAGGGAATTCATCGAAAAGTTCGTCATTTTTTATTTGGACGACATACTAATTTATTGTAAATCAGAGGCTGAACATCTGAAGCATTTGGCCATTGTGATGAGAAAGCTACAGCAGGAGAAGCTGTTGATCAATATGAAGAAGTCCTCATTTATGCAGACACAACTCATTTATTTGGGTTTTGTTATTTCGGCTAATGAGTTGAGGATGGATCCGGATAAAGTAGAAGTGATCAAGAATTGGCCATCGCCGAGAAATGTGTTCAAGGTGAGGAGTTTCCATGGTTTGGCTAGTTTCTATAGAAAGTTCATTAGGAATTTTAATGGAATTAGCGCAACAATGATGGACACAGTGAAGAAGAGGCATAAGTCTTTTCATTGGACAACAGAGGCTGAGAAGAGCTTCAATCTGTTGAAGCAGAAGATCACAGAGCAGCCAGTGTTGGTGTTGCCAGATTTTCAGAAGACATTTCAGGTGAAATGTGATGCCAGTGGGTATGCCATAGGAGCGGTCTTAAGTCAGGATGACAGGCCAGTTGCATATTTCAGTGAGAAGCTGGATGAGGCGAAGATGAAATACTCCACGTATGATAAGGAATTTTATGCTATCATACATGCACTAAAGAAGTGGAGGCATTACTTGATCCCAAAAGAATTTGTTTTGTATAGTGATAATCATGCATTACAGTTTATGACTCAACAAGAGAAGTAGAATAAAAAACATGCAAAATGGGTAGAGTATATGCATAATTTCACATTTGTGATTAAACATATTTTGGGTACTGCTAACAAAGTGGCTGATGCTTTGAGCAGGAAGTGTTTGTTGCTGCAGGAGTTCCGAGTCAAAACATTGGGTTTTGAAAATCTCAGGGACATGTACGCAGGAGATGCAGATTTTGCAGAAGCGTTTGAAGCAACTGAGAATCCAGTTCTCAGAGATCGAAGTCCTTGGATAGATTATATGATCCAAGAAGGATTGTTGTTCAGAGGCAATCAGCTATGTATTCCGAATTGCTCCATGAGGGAGAACCTGTTGAAGGAGAATCACAACGGAGGATTGGCCGGACATTTTGGCCATGACAAGACATTC
Organism: Picea mariana; assembly: GCA_032191745.1. Taxonomy (NCBI): domain Eukaryota; kingdom Viridiplantae; phylum Streptophyta; class Pinopsida; order Pinales; family Pinaceae; genus Picea; species Picea mariana. Next base: position 105,935 of record JASDQU010371262.1, on the reverse strand, counting down.
ACGAAGCTGAGCGAATCATATTTTTGGCCGGGAATGTGAGCAGATGTCAAACGGTTTGTTGACAGATGTCGGATTTGTTAGCATTCGAAAGGGAGAAAGCAGAATGCAGGTTTTTATTAGCCATTGCCCATACCGGAGAGGCCATGGGAGGCGATAAGCATGGATTTTGTATTGGGTTTGCCGAGGATGCAAAGAGGAGTTGATTCTATCTTTGTGGTCATGGACATGTTTTCAAAAATGGCACATTTCATTCCATGCCAGAAGACCAGCGATGCGACTCACATCACAAATCTGTTTTTCAAAGAGATCTTTAGACTTCATGGATTGCCGAAAAGCATAGTTTCGGACAGGGATACTAAATTTATAGGGAATTTTTGGAGGACGCTATGGAAGAATCTAGGAACTAATCTGGCGTTTAGTTCTGCTTATCATCCTTAGACGGATGGACAAACAGAGGTGGTGAACATGAGTCTGGGAGACTTGCTGAGAAGCTTGGTGACAGAGCACCACAGTAGTTGGGACAATGTGTTGCCACAGGCAGAGTTTGCGTACAATGATTCGATGAATCGAAGTACAGGTAGAAGTCCATTCCAGGTTGTATATGGGATGCAGCCGAGAGGAGTTTCTGAATTGCAAAATTCAGAACAAATTGCTAGTAGCAGTGCTAGTGCAGAAGAATTCACTGAGGTGATGCAAGAACTTCACAGTCAGGTGAAGCAACGATTGATAGATTCAAGTCAAGAATATAAGCACAAGGCATATCAACATCGGAGACAACTTCAGTTTGAAGTTGGTGATCTAGTTCTGGCACACTTGAGAAAAGAAAGGCTCCCAAGGGGAACATACAATAAACTCAAAATGAAGAAAATCGGGCCATGCAGAGTCTTGAGGAAATTCAGAGAGAATGCGTATGAGATTGAGTTGCCGGATGGCATTGGGATATCTCTGATATTTAATGTTATGGATTTATACCCATATTAAACTGGATAAGCAGAGACTGGAACTAAGGAACCAGTGATCCAGTGGATGAAGCAATTGCCAGTAGCAGAAAAGCCGTAGATGGAATGCATACTGGACAAGCGAGTGGGTAAGAAAACCAGAAGAAAAGAATACTTCGAGTATTTGATCAAATGGAAGAATCACCCAGTGGAGGATGCCAGCTGGGAGACCGAAGCGATGATCCAGAAGCATGGACACACTGTGAAGGAGCTCATGGACAGGAGCCCATGAAATTTTTCAAGTGAGGGAGTATGATGCAGGAGCATTGCCCACGTCAAGCGAGCCAGCTCAAAAGCAGGAAACAGCTGGACAAGCCAGCACAAATCTCTTTTTGAAAGCACCTTGATATTGTTGCGCAAACATTAGTGTGAGGATTTAATGGAGCGCACTTTGTATATTGTAATGGACCTTGAGCGGATAGCTCACGTCCTTAAGTAGATGAGGCATTTAAGATAGTTAATGTAAAGCAGATAGAAAATTTAATTCTAGATTTGATAGCGTAGAGCTCGAGAGGGAAACGAGATATAGACACCCTCCTTTGTACATTGTAACATTAGTTGATTATCATTGAGAGAATTATGAAGAGAAGAGTATGCAGAGAAGTGTATGAAGAACACATATGTACATACATTGAATTAATAGAAAATCTTTGATTCAATTCCATGGTTGTGTTATTCTCTGTGTATTGATGATATTATGCTCATGAATGTTTGCTTCTTGTCATACATTTGCTTTTATATGCGGTGTATGTGATTTCATGGTTGAATCGAAGTCTGTGAGAATAAGGAGTTAGTTTCAATTGTTCCTCTATCTTGAACCAGAGAATTCCTGCAAGGAGTGCAGTTGAATCGTCCGTAGGGAGTGCATTGACAGAAGGGTTCAAACAGAGGTAACTTTTGTTCTAAGTTCTCAGAAGTGCATATTGGGCACTGGAAGCCGTGCAAGGCGTGCGAAGGCTAGACGAAGTCTTAGAGTTGTAATTCTGAGCAAAGGGATTGACAGATTTCTACTGCAGGAGTGCGTAGGATCGAAGGCTTCATCACTTAGTTGTGGTTGAAGATTTGCCGCAAGGAGTGCATGCAAGAGTTTCTTCCTGAGGGATTTGAAGTTGTGAAAGATTAGGAGGGATAGGTCTTCAAAGTTGTCGAAGGGCAGCGGAGAGAAGTTGTGTGAGCAGGTTGAGGAAAAACGTCACAGGTTGGCGAACAAGTCTTGTGGAGAGATACTTCTTATTTGTGGATTGGACCAGGAAGAAACAGATGGACAAAATTCTTCGGGGATATTTCGCAAAGTGCTGTGGATCATTGAATCTTGTGGGTGCAAGGAGGCTACATTGCAAGAGTGGAAGAAGGTTCAAAGCTCGGGAGGACAGGAGCCATTGATCGGGATCACGAGGAGCGTAGGTTCTACTCGTAGATCGGCTATCGGGCCATCGTGAGGAAGGAGTGGAAGATTTGGTCGTGGGAGTCGCGATAGTGCCAGAAGCGAAGTCTCGACGATTGCATGGATAGTGTGGGCCATAGTAGGGTGATGTGGCAGGTGACGTGAGATATCGGCATTTCAGCCATCTCAGGCATCGAGAGTTGACGGGGAAGTTAATTGACCTCGCGAGGGAGCGAGATCGCAAATTCTGCATTTCGGTGCATCGCGTATCGGAAGTTGAAACCTTAAGTGTTGGGTGTCGCGAGTTGCGAAGTCACGATAGGCCGAAGTTCCGATAGAGGTGGGAGAAGGTCAGCGTTGACTGACACATTGGGTCTTAGAGATTCGAGAACCCAGTGAACAATAGAGAACTTGTGAAGTCGCGAAGTTTCGATTTTCCCGACAAGTGAACAAGGGGGAAGTCACGCAAAGGAACTGTGGGTGTAGATCTTCCGATTGGGAGATAGAAGAGCATTGACGCTCTTCATGCCGAGAAGAAAGAAGGTCCTGGAGGAGGCGAATGTGCTCCGAGGAGTGCGGTTGCATCATCATCTCTCTAGGTTGGAAACAACCCCGAAAATATTACGTGCCATAAAATTTTTCCCACAATCTTTAAATATTGTGTCGAAGTGGTCAAAAAATGTCATCAATGTCAATTTTTCACTCGGAAAATGCACACGCATCTTGCTCCACTTTTTCTAGTCATCACTATTGGTCTCCTTTTACTAAGTGGGGTGTTGATTTTATGATATTCCACCTACCTTTGGCTAGGGGGCATCGTTACATCTTTGTGGCCATCGATTACTTCACAAAGTGGGAAGAGGCCATGCCTAGTTTTTTGAGCAATGGTGAGATTGCCGTGTTTTTCACATTCAATCAAATTTTACTCGGTTTGGTGTTCTGAAAGAGATTATCACTAACCATGGCAGTCACTTCGAGAACAAAATTATGTCTGAGCTCGCATTGAAATTGGGTTTTAGGAAGGAGCACGGGTCTCCATATTACTCACAGGAGAATGGCCAAGTTGAGGCTGTCAATAAGTCTCTCAAAACCATTCTCTAGTGTACAATAAATGCGAGTAATACCAAATAGCATATCATTCTCTATTCAAATTTGTGGACATACTGAACTACAGTTAATGCTGCTATTGGTTTTTCGCCATTCCAACTCGTTCATGGAGTGGAGGCAGTTTTACCGATTGAATGTGAGATCCCTTCACTTAAGATTTCCATAGATCTTCAACCTGAGTCTTCTGAGTTGGAAGCACACCTTGTCCATCTGGAGCATCTTGATGAGCAACGTTGTAATGTTCCCACAACAAATGAGGCACATAAGAAATGAGCTAAGAGTCAGTACGCAAAATCTATACACCCCTCGGTTTTCTTTGAAGGCGACCTTGTGTTGGTCTATGATCAAGACAAAGCTTCCTTGGGGGAAGACAAGTTCAATTCATTGTGGGATGGCCCATATACCATGAAACGTGCCCTATAGAAAGGAGACTATGAGTTGGAGGACTTTGAAGGGAATTCACTTTCAGAGTCCATAAATGGGCTCTATATTAAGAAGTATTATGCTTAAGCATTTACGCCTAGGTGTTCTTCTTGTAATTATTGTACTTAACTATATTTAGTGGTAGTGTAGATCTCTTTTTGTGTTAGTGGTGATTATGGTGCTCCTACGTGGTTGGTATATATCACATGATTCTTCGACATTTGTAGGGTTCACCGATGGTGCTTTTGATCACAATTAGAACTTGGCTTCCATCGCTTGGGTGATTTATTCACCCACGGGTCAATTGATCACTTCCAGAGGTGATTGTATTGACCCATCTACTAATAATGTGGCTAAACATAACATTGTTATCAGAATGCTTCATGACACCATTGCGCATCACATTCGGTCCTTAGAAATTCGTTTGGATGCTCAGTTGGTAGTATCCCAACTAAACGATGAAAATTGTATTTTCAACCCTATGCTACCTTGTTGTTTCCTTTGGGTACGTTTATTGGAGCATTTTTTTTATTACATTACTTATGTTCATGTTCCAAGAAATTTCAATTCATAATGTGATGCATTTGCTAAATATGTGTTAGATTGGCATTTATATCATCCACATTAAATCAAAAGCACAAATCATACATGTATATAGAAAAATCATATGCACATTATCATTAAGGAAAAAATATCATCTCTCTCTCTCTCTCTCTATATATATATATATATATATATATATATATATATCATTATCAAGAGTTCATTAAGTACAAAAAGTGGGTCATAATCCTCGATTGTTCTCCTCTAGAGGCTGATAATACAAAAAATACATGATCTCATCATCATGGTCCTAAGGGCCCTTCCCTTCCCTCAACATGTCTCTCATAGAACACCATGGAATTGGCTAGACGTCAAAAGAGCTGCACCCATGCCCGTGGTACCCCAACTACATGCCGTTGGATCTGCTCTAACAAATCTTCAATATGTATTATTGACATTGGGTACCAATCTCTTCAGATTCCTCTAGACATTATCCAATACTCGATCAACATCTCTGCACAGTTAGCCATCATGACCACGTCGGCCATGCAGAGGAAGTTCCTCAGGTCGTCTTGGTCCCACATCTGTATGATCAGACAATCACATTATTATTTTGATCCACACCAAAAAAATTTACTTCTTGAAATCATTAAAAATATAAAAATCAAATAATTAAAAAAAGAAAAATATTATACTGATATCTCCATAAGCACTGTTAGGAGGAACATGCATCTCTGGTTTGTTGCGATAATATATCGATGCATAAGAATAATCCTTGATTGAAACCACTTGGCGTGACCACCAAGCAAAAAAAAAATCATCCCATGGATCACCTAGTTGTCCCCCTCCCTGTCTAGGGAGTACCTTGATCCATCATTCCATAACGCCATCTCTGTCATAATGTGGATGGATTTCCACTTTAGGACTCATCATGGGTACTATCTCAAATAAAAAGCAGCACAAGAGGATTCCAAAGATGAAGTTCTTCATTTTTCCTTGCTTGCATCCTGTCAATTGGGCCTTCATGCACATCAATAGTGATGTACTGCAACCCTATAATATTGGCCTCAAGAATTCTCTTGCATAGAACATCATATCTCTTTAATCTTGATGTAGCGATGTTGATCCAAGCAATCGTCAACATGATAGTCATAAGACTAGGGCTATCAATATGCTTTATTGGGAGTTGGCTCCCAACTTTCTCTGCCTCAGGTGAGGAATACAAAGCAATGTATTCATTGATCGTTAGACCAATGGACGATTTTCCTTTTAATTTCACTATATCACCTTAATGAGGCAGTCCAATAAGGAAATATATATCCTTAGTCTTAATCCTCAAATATTTCCCTCTAATCATGAAAGCATCTGCTTTCGGTTCCTAGTACTCTATCAATGTCTCAAGCAATATTCATTGTGCCATATTCTTATTACAACAAAAGAACTTGTACAATCCACATCCTCGAAGAGATTCTTGAGCCTCAGGGCCATTCATTATCTCATTATTAACTTCTCCATGCTCTCTTTCCATCCATTCAATCACAATCCTGCAAAAAAATTTCAAAATTTTGAGTTAAATTTTTATTTTTGAAGGTTTACAGAGATATACGAGGTTTCCTGTTAGGACAATTGTGTACATACGCAACTGTAAATAATAGGAACCACATGAATATTTTCATTTACGATACCTGCATGAACAAAGGATGCATACATGATTGTCTACCCTACAAAACGTATTTAAATACTTGAAAAACCACTGAAATTGAAAAACTTATGGATGAAAATGAAGAGGAGGAAGTGGTCTCTTACCTGGTTCAAGCGGTTTTAGATTCTGAGCTTCGTGCATCCCATACCAATTCCTGGAATTTCTAAAGGTAAAAAGGGCTCTAAATGCTCTCCAAATGGTAAAAGTCAAATAATGTGGTAAAATATGTGTTTTTCACCTCTTTTAACTCATTTTTTCCACTTTTTTATACAATTTTTTACCCGCTTTTAACATTTTTTCACCGTTTAGACTTGAAAGTTCACAGGAGATATTTTCTTATGCAGTTTTGCTTGAGAGATATCTTTCCCACATATATTTTTATATTTGGTGGTGTTTTTCAATTTCTTCGGCATGTATTGTGATCTTTACTGATATATAGGGTAGGTTTAATTATGCTTGCATTGTGCATTTATCTGTATCGATCACATATTTTCCATAGGATCAACCCCATTCATTCTGACATTATAGCTTCAAGCTTCCCTAAAGGTGTTTTTTATGGATGGTAGAGATTACCTTTTCATGGGTGTCGTAGTTATCTTCTCACTAGCCATTTTTGTACCCATGCTGTAATTTTTCCATAGGCTCGAAAGCCCTGTCTAGTCCCACCATGACTTTGCGTTGAAGCTTCACATCTTCTTCTCATCTATTGTTGGCCAGTTACCTGCAGGGATTCCAGATTTTTTTTGTGTTGAGTTGTTTTTGGATTGCATATTGACTGCTCGTGCTTCTCAAGCCTAATGTTGACTTCAATTTGTTGTTGTATAGCCCATTTTATATGCATTCTCAAAAAGTTACCATCCTTGCAATACCAACCTTTGCAACTTGACACTTGTATCCCTTGAGGAAACTTTCCCCTGAGTGTCCATATCATACACATGCTTTCCTTGCATTGAGCATAGGTATGTTTCTTTCACTTGGAACTAGTTTCTTGTCTGCGACACTCGTTTCCTCCATTGTATCATAGCATTCTTTTATTCATATTTAGGATTTATAATATGAAAAAGACAAAAAAATAAAAAAACAAAAAAAGAAGGATGGGAATGAGTCTCATTTTTTTATATGGTGGCTACTTATGTCTCCCTTGAACCGAACACAATCCTATGAGTCTTCACCTCATTATTTTGGTTTAGTATGGCTTCAGGAGGCCTTTTTTGTCTTTTTTTGAGCATAATATCCTCCGACTAGTTATTCTTCTAGTCGTGTGGAGTGCTTGTTGATGCCTCTTGTGTCAAAAACGTATCTTATTTTATAGTCAAAGTTGCCCAAGTCACATTTTGTGTCATGTTTATGTTCAAAGGAATGCGGCTTGTGTTGACCATTCTATAGAAACCATGACTTTTCAAATCGGCCTTCCCATGTTAGCCACGTACTTTTCAATTTCAAAAGTATCTTTGTATCTCACTCGTGATAGTATAGAAGGTCCCCATTGACTTCTTTCCGAAAGGTTTTCTCTTATTGACTACGACACATTTCTCTGAGAGTATGGCCTAGAGTTGTACCCTGGGCCTATTTCCATCATTGATAGGTGACCTTGCACTCAACAGATGACAAACCATCATTGGTCGTTGACTGAGTGGTTTCCCTTGTGTTCGGCGTCAACAATTATTATTAGACATAGGGATTCATGCAGTACCTTGGTTTCCATTTGACTCCATTGGTATATTCCTCATCTTTGTCAGTAGTCTCCATCATTGGCTACCATTCATAGATTCTCTATCATGTGTTATTCCATCTGGTACATGCCGGAGTCGTACCTCAGTTTGGTACTTTTAATCTTTTCATATGATTCCTTACAAATATTTGGCCTTCTGCTACTCCTCATGCTGGATGATGGAGGATGACTTAATGAATTCCTTCTAGAGTATATCTTACTATCGACTTCAACACATCTTTCTCTGGGACATGGATCTAGAGTTATTTTTAGTACCATGGGTATTACATTCATTAGTGGCAGGTTCCCTCATTATTGACAATGGGAATACATCAATGCCCCCTGCTCGATAGATTCTATCAAGTGTTCAACATCATATCCTTTATTCACACTTGTTAGGTTGTATTAGGCACCTTGACACCCATTATCATTATCTGTGGGTTGTATCGCATTTGTTAAAGGTATATGTCAATGATAGTTAATCAAACTATGTCTTACTTTGTTCGACTCCAATACATCTATTCACATAGTGTAGAGTCGTGCAATGACAGATTTTTTTGAAGACTTCAGGTGAAGTATGAGCATCACATATTTTGTGCTCCCAACCGACTTGTATTGATTGTACCACCCTATTCGACATTGGTACTTGCAGATGATCAGTTTGTTCACTCCATTGGTTCCAGATATCCTCTATTTTGATTCTGAGACATAGCTCCATTGTGTATCCATTTGTGGCTATGATCTACATTTTTTAATGGATCCACTATGTATTTTCTTGTGGCCATGATTGCTACTTATATATATCATTTGGATCCATTGTGTATAGTTTTCATGTCCATGGACATTAGTTATGATTTCATTACTCATGGATCTGTAGTATACTTGAATTGGTGGCCATGCTTACATCAGAATCAAGCATGCAAATGCTCAACTTGAGAAGAGAGTATCCTACTTATTTCTATTATGGGTACTGTTCCGGGATTGTTATTCAGCTACTCCTACCCAATGGCCCCTCCACAATCTCATGAATACTTTGTAATGTATTTCAGACATCAGTTGCTCTTCTGACCTCACACATCAAGGGGCATATGTTATAGTGTCATTTGACATCACATATGCTTATGATAACTCATTGGCCTAAGTTACATCCCTTTCCCTACTTGCAAGACCAAAATCCCCCTTTTCCTCCAAAAACATACTTTAAAAACCACATTACTTGATGTACGCGACTCTCCTTAAAGAAACTCCCATACATACACGAATTTCTAGTTAGCAACCCACGTACATGTTTAATTGGCTCAAAAAAATGTTAAATTACAACATATTCTTATGATGACTCATTGGCCTCTATTACATCCCTTTCCCTACTTGCAAGACCAAAATTCCGCTTTTCCTCCAAAAAAATACTTTAAAAACCTCATTTTGCTTGATGTACATGACTCTCCTTAAAGAAACTGGTGTACATATGCGAATTTCTAGTTAGAAACCTGCACACATGTTTAATTGGCTCAAAACAATATTCAATTCTAACATTTCAGGAGGATTTGATGGGTTCCCTAGGTTCCCGACCTCCTGTAGCCTTTTCATAACTACTCCAACTGTCAAAAGGGAGTGTAAATTAGAGCCTTGGGGTGGAGGAAAAACAAAACAAAGAAATGCATCCTTATGTTGACATTTTCCTTATATCCTTGCAAGTCCCCTTTTCCCCTTGCATTTGAGATTTCCCTTCCCCTATAAAAACCCTTGTTTTCAGAATTTTTGTTTTCCCTATCTTGTTAAGAAGAAAGCCATTGCTTCCTTGGACCCGTTGGAACACAAAGATTTGGAGGTTTTTCTTGTCATTTCTAGCCTTGGGTGGAGGAACTTGGAGCCCAATTTTGGGACTGTGTTGCAATGGTTACAGGTTGTAACCAACTTCCATGTTGTTATTAATAAAATATATCTCATTCTCATCCACGTCTATTTGTTGATTCATGCTTTTAATGATATTATTAATATCTTGTTTTGAATCTATGATGCAAATTTAAATGATCATATTTAGTTAGTTAGAAGATAACTACCTATTTGCAGTTGCTTGTCTCTTTGTCTGCAAGAGTTTTCAGAGGATCGTTGTGAAAGAGTTCTGGAGTGAAATTTCTTGAGCGAGATTGTCTTCAAACGTTGGATTCCTGGTATATTCTCTTTCCTATCCTTTGAAAGTTATCTACTATAAAGTAGTTACTTTTAATTAACTACCTTATTTGAGTTTGAGAGTGGCATTTTAGGGTACCACTCTGTTGTGGCCCTGACCCATAGCCATATGAGTTAGTTTTCCATAACAAAGGATCCTTAGTTTCAACCCACATTTTTTTAGAGTTAATACATATTATCCCTCTATCATGATCTATCTTTACATTTCTCCGATCGAAGTATCCCATTTCCTTATTTTCTCTTCATACAACGTGGCCCATGGTTTTGTTTCCTCTGCATTGTAAATAATGAATTTATTGATAGCATCAATTTCTAACTTCACTGATGCATACAGGAATTCAAAACGAATAGTATGAGATCAAATATATATTATCCACTTCAATGTAAATATTTTCTCTATACAAATTTGACATGATATAATTGACTTACTCTTTCTCATGCACCTTTTTTATTTTCTTTTGGAGTATCTCCCCTTCCCTTTTGTCCTCATATCATTGGTCATTCCAAATCACTACCCTTGGTGTGTCATCAATTTACTTGATGTACTCACGGGAATAATAGAATGAGTCATATACTATGCACCCCTCTGCCATAGAGCCCTCTGGTTTTCCCCTTTATCAAACAAAACCCTTCAATTTTTTCATGTACCTATCTAATAAGAACATCCAATGACATGAGAGCACCCCAATGAATTCAACCTCAACAAGTAGATGAATTAGAACATAGAATTGCAAGTCCATAAAACTATGGGCAGTTCCTTCCCAAACATATAAAAAATATCAACTATCTCTCGATACCACTGCATAATGCTAGCTTTAGGAATCTCCTTTGATGTGATCCACCATAAAAATGTAGAAAATTTTGATATGGCACATCACATGTCTTGGGGGAATTCATGGTTTACACAACCATGCACGTGCAAAAGATAATGACACTACACATTAGACACACACAGAATTAATTGTCATAAAATGTGAGTGCATAGTACATTTTTACCGACACTGTAGAAGAATCATGTATTTGACATACATAAACTTACAAGGTTCAGGTGGTCATGTGATTTCAACCCCAAAAAATTCCCTTCTATAGTGAAGCAACATCGTAGAGTCAACCCATATAAAGAATGTGCCTTCACACCCAATATAACACCCTATTCCATAGAAAGATCATATTTCTTCAAAATCCATGGGACATCACATTATTTAAAATACCAAGAGGTACCAACCTCTCCTATACTTTATTTTCTTGGCCAATGTCTCTTTTTAGTATTCAAATAAATTAGAACTTTCCTAATATCCAATGTGTCACTTTTATTCGATGTTATGCGCCTCCATAAAGAAGATGAAACAATTTTGAATATGTGCATGTGATCTAGTAAGTTGGTTATCTTAAGATGCTCCTAATATGGAAGCTCATAAAATACATATTTCCTTTTCATCCCAATGGGAAGTTTCTCAGCATAGGTGTTGAAAAATTCAGGATCATCGAACATAGGTTCCCCATTTAAATCAAACAATTCTACCATTTCCTTCTCCTTCTCTATGTAATATTCCCTAATCCAATATGTTGGTGTCATTATTTTAGGTCTTAGGGTTCTCTCTGGTTTACCATTGAAAGAATATGCAATTCTTCTATAAGGGTGGTTTTCTAGGAGGAATTCCCTCGAGCAGTTGTGCATCAGATTTCATCCACAAATCAACTGTGAAAGAAAAACCTTTCCTAAAAATGGGGGGAACTATTAATAAGAACTTGGAGAGACTACCAATCGATAGAAAAGTAGGTTGAACACCATGTTCATCCACCTGCAAGGACACAATTTTTTTTTAGCTCCTCATATATATTTTGAACAATGAAATAGGCCTCTAATTGCTACAACCAATTATTCAACTTCAATGCATCGAACTCACCTTGGTATGGATTGATACCCACTTTCACTTCCATTTTTAATAAACACCATGAATGGGTAATGGAACTAGAACTCGGTTTCTTTTTATCGAGATATTTCCTCGACTCCTTTTCTGGGTCTTCATTATCTCCCAGTTTCCCCTCTAATCCAATCTCTGAGTTAGAGCCTCCATCATCCTCGAACGATCTAATATTACTTCCTAGAGTTGCCATGAGGAGGGCCATATTGTGAGAGATATCAATGAATTTCTCTTCCAACCTCGTGAATATGTCTTCTAGTGGATCTCAAGGGTTGCTGTGAATAGACTCATCCTCCATGGCTAGGGTTCTGCAACATTTTTCTAAAGATAATTCCTAGATCTTGCAAATTTCTATAGATATCTAAATAAACCTACTATGATACCAATATGATTTGTAAATTGTCGTGGATATTCCACTATAACAATTCGTCACAACCAATCTTGTATTACAATGGAATATTTTATTATGCAGGGGGTAAAATCATGAATATGGGTAACACTTTCTTGACAATCGGGTCTCAAAAATCCCTAGTGGCAATTTTTCGGCCGAAAAATTGTTTATAGGATTTTTTTCGGCCGAAAATTTACACGTCAAATTGAATGACACCCTCGAAATTCATGTACAATGTTTTTCGGATGAATTATTTTCCCGTGGTAAGCATATTTCGACCGAAAGAATTTCAGCTGAAACGTTTATTTTTAACGGATTTCGTTAAAAACTAGGTTTCGGCCGAAAACCTGAAAATGGGACTGTTTGCAGGAAACTACAAATTCTCTCCATCTTACTTGATCTTTCGAGGTAGCAGACTCCTACAAATAATCACACTACTACATATGGGTGGATTATTCCACAGATTTTTTCTACGCTTCCACTAGTTTCATCGTTTTTTTAAAGAGGGTAGGATTTTCGTCGTTATTGCCACGAAAGTTCATCGCAATATCCACAAAAATCTTATTTTAATCCAGTCAGGATTTTCGTCGCAATAGTGACGAACTTTCGTTGCAATAGAGATGAAAATTTTTCCTATCTCATTGGTCCATGTTAATGGCTAGTTGACTATTTGATCTATATATACGTGACTTTAAGAGACTTTGCGACACAATTGCTATAGTTGCGACACCGTTCTTGGCTTTTGTTTGAGCTGTTTATTTTTTTCGTCAACCACCGGTTGAACAAATCCAATTCTCGATCTACATAGATCGGATTTTGAACATGCAAGGTTAGTATGTTATTTTTTATTGATGTACTCATTTAACTTGTAAATTTTTGTTCAAATGTCCAAATTTCATGTAGCTTGTTTTTTCCTTGATAATATATTATAATATGCGTAGTACCATATTTCATGTCTTTTGTTTTTGGATCTAGTTAGTATATTCTATGGAAAAGGGTATGTGGATTCCATAATATTTACGAGATCTTCCCATAATATTCACAAATTTCAAATAGAATTCGCATTATTTTCCATAGACAAAGAGATATAATGCATGAGTGTGGAAGATAAAATAGTAAAACAAAGAAGAAAACTGCAATTTCAACTTCTAAAAAGAAAAATTCAAGGAAGCCTCTAATTTCAATGAAAGAGGCATACACTTACCAAATATTCAAGAAGAGACTATTATGAAAGCTTCATCTCACCCAGAGAAATATTAATAACATTTCCCTCTTCCACATAAATTCTTTGCTATCCTCAACATACTATAATAAATAATGGGTAGGTTGGCATTAGTGACAAGATAACCTGTTGATATTACATATAATTATTAATGTACGAGAGATCATCCATTATTTAAGCATGAAAAACAAAACCCAAGACCAAATATTGTGTTTGACGTGATCGGGTCTGTACATTTTGCAAAACAAAGTACGAGAATTTCCATTATTTAAGCACGCAAAACAAAACATTGTTAAATTTTTGTAAATTTACAAAAGTCAAAATGATTTTGACTTGCAATTGATTGCTATATTCCCTGCTTTAGCATGGACTAATAAGATACATAAACACTAAACCTAAACTTATGTTACGTATATATGTCATTATTATATAAAGAAAACATTTGTACACATATGACCTTATTATAAAGATGTTATCTATGTCGTGATTAGGCACATAACAATCACTTTTAACTAACCACCTTCAACCATCTTAG
>JASDQU010371262.1:71042-81966 GCA_032191745.1 Picea mariana | reverse complement strand
GCAACGCGGCCATGAAAAAGGCACGAAATTTCATGTCCTTGGGAGGAGGTGGCTCCTCCTGGACTAGTGTGAAGTCCACTTGCATAGCGTTCTCCGTCTCTGATGGTAGGTGCGCTTCCTTCTGGACATCCTCCAGGCGTGATGGAAGCCTCTGGTCCTCGAAGTCTGCGTCTGCGTGGACCAAATTTTTCAGTGGAAACACTGGTGCCGAGGTTGCTATTGCTTGGGCTGTTGCTGATTGGGCTGCCTCTGGTGCGAGGAGATGAGCACCTTGTAACGTGGAGAGAAACTACAGGAGTCGAGAGGCTTTGTCATCCAAGGTCTGTAGGTGGAACCGAAGGTCATCCATGTCCCAACGCAGGTCAAATACCAGGCCCTGCACCAGTGCAAGGCCTATTTTCCACTCGCATTCTAGGTCAGCGCTGGAACCCGCTTGATATTGGGGTGGTCATCATGAATTTTGACTAGCTTCCAAACCATCCATCTAAAATTGGGTGTCGTGAAGCTGGTCCTGAAGCGACTGGGTGGATGGAGAGTTGGGAGGGGCCAACGGATCTGGGTGTGAAATAGATGACAAATTGGATAAAGGTCTTGGGTTGTTGTTCAGTGAGTCCCCTGAGCAGTCCATCTCGTCTATTATGTTGGCAAGGGACGCAGGAAGGGGCAGGAGAGATGCGGGAATTTGAGTCGACTACGCTATGGAGGAGGATGAGGTGGCCTAAGAGGAGGAGGATAATAGGGAGGGAGTGGGCAGGGGATGTAGGACTAGGCAGGGTCAGTTTGGCAGGAAGGCTGGTCGGTCTTTAGACTTCCTTCATAGCCGAGGCATCTCTGGGATAGTGGGAGNAGAATGAGCCATCTGGACCCGCTGGAGCAATTTAAATAGGTCGGGCAACTGGTGAGGTTCCATAAATGGCTGCACACGCAGAGTAAAGGCACAGCGAGGGTGCTAGTCCGTTGAAAGGATGCGAAGGTAGAGCAGGGTGCACTGAGAGTAATGGCACCATGCCTCAAGCGAGTTGAACTTTAACTGATTAGGTAGTTGAGAGTGAGTGGCACGCGGTCTTCACATCATCGGTGCAACGGAGTATCGCTCTTGGCTGCTCCAGTCAACGCGTGTGCTCTACTAGCACCCCATCCGAGGGAAAGGGAATAAATGTGAAGGAGTACAAACACGTGGGTAGCAAGGTGAAGTACATGAGTACATGGGCAAAAAATTGGGGAAAATAGTGGTAATGTGGATTACATAGGTTTCTTGACAAAAAACAACAAAAACAATTAGCATTCCTGCACACAATAGAAATTGAAATTTATGAAATGAAACGTTCCTGAATAACATAATTTATACATACAAAATATGTGATTTTACAAGGCAGAGTCCTGATTCAATAGTTAGTGAGATTTTGGATGGTGGCTTCTCGGGATGTTTCTGTTCTTCTGTTCTCTACAAAAAGCAAGGATAGTTCCACGATTTACAAATTGATAATTAGAGTTGCAGACTATTAGAATCTTAAGGGCATGGTGCCCAAAAAATTTAGCATTTCCGAAGTACTATTCTTTAGATATGATTTTCATATAGTCGTGGAGAAAATACACAGAAATAGTAGTAACGCATTGGTGCGCTGAAATTCGGGCTTTGTTGCTCCCTGGCCTACAAATTGCACCCAGAGTTCCGCGACATACAGTTTGAAAATTGGAGTTGTGGACTATTTGATATTTAAGGGCGTATGTATGTTACAAAGAAGAGCTACTAGAAACCAAATATGTAATTTGATTAAGTAGATATATAGACCATTGTGGTTGTCGGGATAGCAGGCTAAAAAGTGTGCTCCCATAGGTTTGTTTGTGCTCCCACAGGTTGGTGGACAAAAGCATAAAAAGATTACTAATACATAACTATTTTTCTTTAAAACAAAGGCATGAGAGCTTCATTCTGGGTTGTCGGGGTGGTGGGCTGAAAATTGGGTTACTGTTGTTCCATCGTCTACAAATAGCACAGAGAGTTCCACGAAATACAAATTGAGAAGCAGTTTTGCGGACTATTTGAGTTTTTGGATCGCAGGTTCTTGGGCTGTTGGGCTGAAAATTGGTTTTTTGTTGTTCTGTGCCCTACAAATATCACTGAGAGTTCCGCGATATACAAATTGACAAGCGGTCTTGCGGAATATTTGAAATTTTGGATCGTGGGTTCTCGAGCTAAGGGGCTGAAAATTGGCCTTCTGTTGTTCCGTGGCCTACAAAAATCAAATATGTAATTTGATGAAGTAGATATATAGAGCATGCACGTAAGCTTCATTATGGGTTGTCGTGATTGCAGTCTAAAAATTGGGATTCTATTTTTCTGTGGCCTACAAATACCACCGAGAGTTCCGCGATATACAAATTGACATGCTAGTTTGAGGACTAGAATTTTTGAATGGCGGGTTCTCGGTCTAGCGGAATGAAAATTGGGCTTCTGTTGTTTCGTGGCCTACAAATAGTCCGTAGAGTTCCGCGATATACAAATTGATAAACAAACTTGTGGACTATTTGAAATTGAAGGCGCTCGTGTCGAACAAGTTTATCATTCCCGAATTAGTTTTCCATTTTACATATGCTGTTGGAGTAAAAGAAAAATAAGTAGTACTGAACTCTGTTACATAGGTTGGTGGAGAAAAGTATGAAACAAATATTATTCCCGAATTAGTTTTCTTTAAAAAAGCGGCTTCTCGACTTAGGAATTTTTTGGATCGCGGGTTCTCAGGCTGGGGACCTGAAAATTGCGCTTTTGTTTTTTCGTGTCCTACAAATAGCACCAGTAGTTCTGCGATATACAAATTGATAATCAGACTTGCGGATTATTTGAATTTTAAGGAGCTCATGTCCCAAAAATCCAGCATTCGCTAATTAGTTTTCTTTACATAGGTTTTACATACGCTGGTGGAAAAGATGGCAAAAATTATAGTACCGGTGTCTGTTACATAGGGCGGTGGGAAGAAGGATGAAATAAATAGCATTCCCAAATTAGTTTTCTTTAAAACAGGGGCTCCTTGACACAAGAAATTCAAATTTATGAAATTATAGGTTCCTACAGACCATAGACTATACATAGAAAATACGTAATTTTTTAAAGTAGACATTTACTTTTATAGATACGAAATATGTACTTTCATAAAGTATGGGGATGAGATTTTATAGAACAACGATGGAGCCCTCATTCCATGTCCTACAAATAGCAGATAGAGATACGCGGTGTACAAATTGAGAAGCGGGCTTGCAGACTATTTTATTTGGTCTTTGTGACAAACATTGTGCAGGACATGTTGCAAAGATGCAATAAATGTCAGTCTCTTTACGTTTGAGTAGAAAGAAAGTAGTGAACACAATTTTATGACATTTATATTAAAAAATAATAAAAAAGTGTTACATATTGCTGGAAATTTAAAGAAACACACACACACACACATATATATATATATATATATATATATATAAGTGAAATCTGATATCTGAAATTTGAGTAAGTGATTTATCTCATAGTCCATTCTGAAAATGAAAAATCTAGGAACACATCAAAGCAGGAGGAAAACTAACCTTCCCGAATTAGAGCATAGACAGAACCCTCATTCCATACTTAGCCAGTTTTTGGATCGCGGGTTCTCGGGCTAGGGACCTGAAAAGCAGGTTTCTATTGTTCCATGACCTTCAAATAGCACCGAGAGTTCCATGATGTACAAATTGATAATGGGACTTGCGAACTATTTGAATTTCAAGAGGCTCGTGTCCCAAAAATTTAACATTCAGGAATTACTTTTCTTTACATAGGTTTTACACACGGTGGTGGACAAATGTACAAAAAATATAGTACCAATGTCTGTTACACAGGGTGGTGGACAGGAGGACCAAATAAATAGCATTCCCGAATTAGTTTTCTTTAAAACAGGGGCTCGTGGATACAAGAAATTGGAATGTATCAAACTATAGGTTCCTAGAGAGCATAAATTGTACATAGCAAAAATGTAATTTTTTAAAGTAGATATTTACTTTTATACATACAAAATATGTACTTTTATAGAGAATGTACGGAGACCTCATTCTATATAGTGTGATGGAGCCCAGATTACATAGGCAGTTTTTGGATTGCGGGTTGTCAAGATGGTGGGCTGAAAATTGGAAAAAAAATGAAACATGTTACATATTCCTGGAAATTTAAAGAAACATATATATGTCTGAAATATGATATGTCGAATTTGAGTGAGTGATTTATGTCATACTTTATTTTGAAAAAGAAAAAAAGAGAATAGAGATAAAATAAACATAATGACTTCACATTCAACATAGCTGAAGATAAAAAATCCAGGAAGACGTAAATATATAAGGAGACAAAATAATAGTTTTATTTGGAATATATGAAAAGAAAAATAGTTTGTTACATATCCATGGAAATGTAAATGTGTTTTTCATATAGACTGGGATTGGGGCTCCCGCTGACCATAACAGAAATATGTACAAGAAATAGGAGTGTGGAAAGAAGTTGGACATGCTAGAATGTAATACCTGAAAAGTAGAAATGGGAAGATCAGTTTTTTCCTATAGATTTCTACTTAGAAAAGGAATAATTGGATTGATAAAGAAAGGACTATCACTATACACTTACAGGGATGGTACATATAAGTAATGTTTTTGTTTGGTTGGTGATGCCTTTGCCTGCTTGTTTTTTGTGGGCAACCCGCTTCAATAACTGGATTGATACACAGAGGATTTATGCATTTGCCTGTTGGATTTAGTGGCTGATCCACTTCAAGTTCTCTTCAATATAGCTTCTCAAGGGGGCGACATTGATGTCATTCCGGATTCGAATGTTGAAAACTTCATTTTCTAATTCACTTAGATCAATTGAAAGTTTAGACATACCTTCATGAATGTCTCCATTCTGTAGCGAATACCTGACTAGCCAGTTGTCCACCTCTTCTTCATGATATTCAACAATTCTGTAAAAAATTTCTAAAGACAAGGCCTTCAAATTATCAACTTGTTGATCAAAATCTTGCTTGGTTAACGTCAGCGAGTTGAGGATTAAGATGGGGTCCTGGAAGCCGTTTGTCTTTCCTGCTAAGTCTATTTTGGTGAGCTTTGTGAATAATGTTTCTTTATTTTCTATTGCTTTCTCACACGATTGCACGATTAGGTACAGGTTCATCACTTTCTATTTCCAACATGCTTATAATTGAGTGAACCTTTTTTTGGACGGGAGATCATGTTGCATATAACTATGACTGGCTCCTGAATCAATTAAAATAGCAATGGTTTGCTTGTTGATCATACCTTCCACTTCAATCATATGAGACTGATACTCTTCTTGCTTGTTGTCCAGGGCTGCATAGATCCTTGGTACATTTCTACCCATGTCCTCCACTGTTTCATCTTGATGTACATTGTGCACAATCCTCCCTTTTTCACCTCTGTGAGGACAATCTCTGAACATATGATCTCCTTTACAACCCCAGCATTGAATAGGTGGTTGCCTTGGCCTTTGACCCCTTGTTTTAATTGTTCTGGGTTCTCTAGGGTTTTGTTTTCCATGAGGGTTATTTCTAAAGAATGGTGGATTAGTTCCCTTCTTCCTTTGATCTGTCTTGAATTTCTTTTTGTCTTCCCAAGATTTTTGGAAAGTTGGCCTTGCTTTCTGCTAATCATATATGCATTTAGCTCGCCTTATGGTATCCTCCAATGTCTTGGGATCATCATACTATATTTTGTCATTGATGAATGATGGTAATACCTCTGAATCTTAACTGTCTCATCCTTGATGAAAGAGACATACTTCAACAGTTCTAAAAACGTTCTTTCATATTCATCTATGGTCAGACTCCTAAGCTTGAGTTCAAAGAACTCTTTCATTTTCTTGTCATAGTATCTCTTAGTCAAGTATTTCTTCTCAAAATACTTCTTGAATTCCCTCCAAGTAACACTTTTCTCTTTAATGTGTTGCACCTGCACAAGTTGATCCCACCACATGGATGCTTTTCCTTTGATTTGATATATGGAAATTCTACCTTCTGCATGAGAAGAGTAGTTATACAATTGAAAATAATTTCTCATTCCCAAAAACCATGTTTCTTCATCTTCATCCTTCTTGTGCTCACTGTCAAATGTAAGAGGTTTGATTTTGTTCATTTCTCCTTGTAGTTCATCCACCCCAAACCTCTTATGCTTTCTGACAGGGGATGGACTTGACCTGTTGTTTTCCCTCTTATTGGAATGCCTCAGGGAGTGGTGGTGATGTATGCTAACACTTCTTTATCTTCTTTTCTCCTCAGAAAGCTTGTGACTTCCATATTTTCTTGAGCCACTCTCCTTATCCAATTTCTTTTCTATTTTGTTCAAGCTCTACATTAACTTCATGTTGAAGTCATCCTTCTACTCCTTGGCTCTTACAAGCCTTTCGTTATCACATTTATGGCTTTGGACATCCTTCTGCAAATTTTTAATGGTCTCTTCCATATTCATGTTTTCATCCCTTCCTTCTCCATGTCCATTGGAGTTTGTTACTTCAATGCCCAAATGGACATCCATCCCTCTGATTTCATCTTCCTGACTGTAAGTACCTTGTGTCTCTTCCATTACTCTAGACTATAAGTTTATCTCGATCTGATCTAATTGTTATTAACTCTGCAAAATGTGTAGCCAACAAAACTTTGTCAGGCTAATTGTTTCAACAATTTCCTAAAAATATGAACCATTCTGGTTCAATAATATATATCAGAATTCTTTCTTTTGATTTCCTGGAAATTTGAATGCCCAGATCAATTTTCTGGGTGGATATTTAGATTCCACCATCCAATACCTTTCCAATGCCTTATTCCATGTTCAATTTCGATTCTTGAGTAGAAAGTTATGGTTATTTAGAAATAGCCCATTATTTTATTTTATTTTATTATTTTTTTTCTGTCCATTTTTTTCAACTTGGCACAACTCTGTGCTGTAATTATGCATTTTTCACCTACTGCATTGGATATTTTGTAGGATCTCAATTGGGTTTCCTCATATACATATTATGGACATTCTTTCCAAGTTTCACCTCATTCCGGGTTCTGGGATGCTAGTTACATCCTACTAAAGTTCTAGGCCAAAATACCATATTGTAATTGATATGCTATAGGTACCTTCTTTTCTATATTTAACACTTTTAACATGCCCATAAATTTAATTCAAATATTTGAATGTCTTCTATGTTTCAATATCTTTCCATTCACTACTCATGTGCCTCAATCTGATTCTGGAGCAGAAAGTTATGGCTCTTTGAAGTTAGATGGGTCTTAAAATTTACCCTCCATTGTTTGTGTTGTAACTTTCTCATAAAAGCTCCATTTGACGAACGGTTTACACCATTAGAAATCTCTCTATGAGCTATTTTATTTGAGCTATAGAGACATCGTGTACCTTTGGTACACCTTTGTATCGTGGTTTTTTAGTTGCTAAAATCTCTCTTGAGGGCCTCAAAAATGCACTGCAAAAATATGACATTCAAATAATATAAAACATCGCAGAAAATCACTGGTTTTCTGTTATTATTCACCCTTCAAACGACTTCACATGCACAAATTTCAATTTGTGCACCTGTATTTACCATGTGCATCAACAACATAAGGTAAATCGTGCTTCATGCACTTTAATACCGCTATGTATCACTTCTTTGTCGCACTAATAACTTGCGCACAGTTTTGTATCACGCACCAATATCCACCGCGCATAGTTTTGGGATGACGTGCTAATATTCCATGCACATTTCACTCGATGTGCTGCGCCATGAAAAATTTTAGTATGCCCCGACCGCGCACCAATACTCTGTGTGCACCATTAACTATACAGTCCTGTGACCACATATACTCACACTGCGCACGCACCAACAATTTTCTCTGCGCTCATCCAATACTATGCACACCATGCACGCCATAATTATGTGTGTGCACACCGTGCACACCTTATTATTTGTATGTACACTGCGCAATGCTAAATTTAACACATGCTCCTATACGCAAACATTTTTCCGTGCGGTGTCGCTATTTAGAGCGCACACCCACACACTAACATTTTTCCGCGCAACACAAAAATTTAGCGCACGCACCAACATGCCATTAGCTTGTTGTGCAGTGCCGAATTTTACTTATCACAATATTTTCACTGCGCATCGTGTATTTTTAGTACGCTCACCTGTGCACATTCATTTTTATGCACTTCAATTCCTCGTGAATTCCGTTGCAGAAATTGGGGCTTAACTTTTTCCCAATTTACCATCGACATTATACAACCATGAAATTCATTCAACTTCATCCCGATAACACCAATTCAACCTCTGTAACAAAAAATCATTGTGGGTTGACATTTCTGGAACGACTTTACCCAAAATCAATTCACGAATTAGGAATTTTAATTACAAACTCACTCCAACTAACATGGCTTCACTGGAACTTCAAATTTGACCAATTCCAGGTCTGAATTTGCTAGAACAGATATTAAAACAATAATATCTCACCACTTGGCCAAATTTCTCCATTTTATCATGAATTTACCAACCAAAATTGGGGCTTTTCCCAATTCCGCGTTGTTGCTTCTAAAATTTACCATGGATGCTCTACAACTCGAAATTTGGCCACTTCGAAATAAATCTTTTGTGAATATTCACTTCAAATGAAAATTTCTGACCCATCCAGGATCAGTGTTGAAAAATTGGCTCTAATACCATGTTGTAATGTCCCCGACCATCCATGTCGGGCCACGCTACACGAGAGAATGCTCTTACTATTCTCTCTGCGGAACATATTGTAGTATACTCAACATCCAACTGAGTTATGCCACATAAAGTTTTTGAATTGCATGCAATTAAAATATATACACACAAAAATCTTGCGGAAGCATTATATATGAAACGTAAAAATACACATACATCTGTAAATACACAGATTCACACTGAAATAACAGTAAACATATACAGGAAATACCCATAAAAATAAACACAGTTATAATCGTACATATGATAACCCATACAAATAAGCATGTAAATAACAATGCAACATGCAAATTTATCACACAATTGGCACTTATTTTGGTAAGAATGTCACCAACTGTGTGCAGACCTTCCACAAACTTCCTAGCCTTAGACGACACTATTCATCACTCTCAACATTGAGTCACCCCTGAGCTGCGACTAAACTCCACCCAGGTAAAGGGATTCCTAACCAGGCTAAAGGCTCATGAACAACAAGAAAGACTTTGTCTCAAGTGCCAAATCAAACTAGCAACCTATAGTCCCTCATTCCCCACATGCCTGTCCCACCTAGGAAGTGTGCCCCTTCTCTGCTTAATAGTCCTTTGGCTACCCCACTTCCTTTCCGGGATTCAGCAACATGATGGACAGGAAGTCTCAGAGTACTGTAGCTGCAGTTTATCACCTTCAGGAAATCAATTCCTAGAAATTATCTCATCTAGAGAATTTCTCACGGGCCTGACAACCCGCCTCTTCAATATCCCATAGGCCTGACAACCTGCTTCTTTAGTTCTGCTCCCAAGTTAACCAGCTACACGAACAAAGAATGGCTATGGATATAGGTTCAGATACAGTGAAATGTATGTATGAAGGATAACTAACTACATGAGTTAAATGGTCATGGAGTCCTAACTGAATGATGGAAGGAATGATGGATAGAATGATGGAAAAGATCCTAGGAAATGAACTAAGTCCCAACAATATGTATGCATGTCCCCAACTTGACACTTGTCATGTTGGGAGTTACTTTGGCCCACTTGTCCCCAACTTTAGAACTTATGATAAAATAATTATCCATACTTTATACTTAAGAAATATTAATATAATATTCCTTTTTGGCTTAAGCTCCCTAGATTAGCTCTTTTCCTTAACTTTTAGGCCCCTCCCTTTCCCTAACTAGTAGAGTTTAGTCCCCCATCTCTTTTATCATGGTTGGTCTACGCGCAACGATGTATTTTATATTAATCATGAGACACATACAAAAATAGGTGCAATGGCCTTCAACATCTAGCCTCTCTGGCCTAATCAAAACATAAGCATCTTAGCTTATAATAACTGACTCACCAACCTATAAAACATAGCATATACACAAATGCTCGATGGCCTCGATATCGCGTGTAATTATGATGTTGGCACACAGTATCTTGGAATGTGCACACTTCATCCTTTTATTGCGCAGTACATGCGTGCACTATGGCATGAAAGGTGCATACAAAATTATATCAAACAACTCACCATCTTAAGTACAATTTCATTTACATTTACCATTGGGTTCCGCCTAGGATATTACAATATCGAATTATCAATATTCATTGTCTTTTACACAATATAGTTCACTGTCCTTTAAAAGGAATCACAGTTTATGCTGTCGTTGTCCCTTAAAAAGGAATTGATCATATTTAAGGAAATAAAAAGGAGTTAACAACAATATATATAGAAATTGTTGTTACCAAAATTTCTATGAGTATATCTCTGCTAACAAATAAAAGGCTATACCAATACACAAATATATCACTGTCATGCATATTATATAAAATCGTTGTCCAATATTTACCTTCAACAAATTAAATCGCTATCCAATCCAGAATTTTGTCTATTAATATCGTTGTCTTGTAAAAATATTAGCAAATGTAGAAGGAAATTAGCAAGGAAATTAAAGGTATGTCATTGCCATGATATCACTGAGTTAAAATCCCAGTGGTAAATTTGCCAAGGTAAAATCACCCATAAATTAAATTGATGTCAAATGATAATGCTAACACACTGTCAAACATTAATTTGTTATCCATGATTGCTACTAATTAAGGAAGATTCATTGTCTAACAATACTATCTATCAATTATACTATCTAACCAAATGTTGTTTATTAAATGTAATAAATTTGCAGTCCAATAAATG
>JASDQU010371262.1:19913-47310 GCA_032191745.1 Picea mariana | reverse complement strand
TCAGTTGCGACGAAGATCCCTCCGCGTGGTGAAAAATGGTTTAAAGGAATGCCTTTAGAAAAAAAATTATATGAATACTTTGTCAAGCCCAACTTTCTAAATGGGAAAATTGGAGCCGACATTCCAAGCCAATACCTTAGGGAGCCTTTCCAAAATATCCTAAAGGTTATCAGAAAATATTTCACCTGTGAAGGTAGGTTTGATAGAGTCTACCCATATCACATCAAGATGTCGATGCACTTCACAGGGAAAAACCCTTTCGATCTATTGTTCTTCTTCCATCGAAGCTTGGAAAAATTGGAAGACAAGGTCCAGACTGAGGCTGACCAATCGGGGAAGAATTTATCCCATTTTTCATTAATCAAGTTGTTGGTGGTCGAAGAATTGAGAGGTTTGAAAAAAAACTACGATTCATTTTTTATTTCAGCTGACATCCCCAATGACCCCAAGGGAGACATTCTTCTATCTGCGAGGGAAACAACATTCCACAGTGCAGGGGCAAGAAGGGAAGATGTCAAGGGTAAATGAAAAGGTAATAAAAGACTCGTCATCCCACCAGCCAACACCGTGGACAAGAGGCAGTCTAAGGTTGATTAAGAAGCTCGAGGAGATCCAAGATTCTAGTGAACCGCGCATCCAGTCTATTGTCGAGAGATTACTCATGTGCAGCATTCAGCTAGACCCTGCTGAAGGTCCAAGCATGCGAATTGGTGAAAGGCAGAGGAAGTCAAGGGATGAAAACGTAAATGATTAGGAGTCGTCGCAGTAGTTGAAGCAAGCGCAACTCACTATTGTCGAAATGTATCATGAAAACAGAGAATTAAGAAGACAACTGGCATAAAGAAATATTGAGGCGCCAACGTCATAGAGTTGAGCAGGGAATGCAAATTGGCTCAAACGATAGCTCAAGGAGGCACAAGATGTAATTATCCAGCTCTGGGAGGAACATAGGGTGTCAGAAGAAAGACCCGAAGAGAATTTCAAGGAATGGAGACCATCCATGGATAACACTTGCATATCTCTCGCCAGCACTCAAGAAAAACTAAAAGGAAATGTTGTCTTGTGGAGACAAGTGAAGAATCTGAAAAAACAGAACTAGTCTCTTCGAAAAACACTCATATTTTTTAGGTTGCAGGTGAGGCTAGAGGAATGAGTGAGACAGACCCATTTTGTCTTTTTTTATCGTGGCATGGAATCTTTATCCCCGTATATCATGTTTCTTGTCGGTAATAAGAAGTCTAACGTGGCACCTACGCAATGAATATTCATCGTGCAGATGTTGTAAACTTACCTGGTGATGAGGGAAGGTGTAAGTGAAATGCATGCCATTTTTGGAAGAGATGCATGGCCTCCCAACCATTGTTTCAACCTGGAGTTGCACGAGCGACCGCAAATGAACATTTGCTACACCAACTCACCATGGGCATATTGCATCTGTTAATTGCGCAACAATAACCAGATCCAATTATACAAAGGTGACAGAGTTTCCAAGAGTGTGCTTGATTACTCGGGCACCCGTTGAAAGAAAACATCGATTTATCACAACCTGGTGACCGAATCTTACTCATGACCGAATCTCACTCGTGACCGAATGATTGAAACAACTACGTGGGTTATGTTACGATTGGGTGCAGTCGGGTTTCTATTTTTGGTAAATTCTATTGAAAACGTTGTCTGGGGGAGGGGGGTAACCGAATCCAAGTTTCTAGGGGAAGGTAGTTCGATGCATAGCAGCCCAATTAGGCGTTATTTTTCTATACATTGTACCTTTTCGATGTAAGTCTGTTTGGAAAATGAGTGTACATATAGGACTCTTGAATGTAATCTTTGAATCTGAATAGAAATAACAATGCAAAGGTCCTGAAGCTTTGACGAAAATATTCTAATGGTAGTGGTTTGATTTATTGTGATCCTATCTTTGTATGTAATTCTTGTTTCCTTTAAATTCATGACTATTCCCTTTGTTTAAATTTGAATGTTTGTCTAGTTTAAAATTCATCGCGGGGTTCTTTAGACTCAACCATTTAAACTCTATGTTTTTCTTCCAAGTAAGTTAGAAATCACCTTTAATGGTGCTCTGGTTTGATTTATGTCCTCCTGTCTTCCTCCATACACGACGACATTTAAACTGAAAGAACATCTCTTATTTATCCTTTATCCTCTCAAACTTTCCTTTACCGGTCATTGATTTCTCTCGTTTTCAAAAGGTTGACTGCATAGCCCAAAGTTTTGTATTTCCTTTCCAGCAAAACCAGAAAATTTTCTCAAACATTAAATCTAGCCAACAATCCAAAGTCATTATCTATCAGATACTAGGTCTCAGAGAGAGCCCTCTCTATATTGGAAAGACCAATTTCTAGTCTTAAAGTTCGTCTGTAGGTTACCTTGGTAGTTCATTTCTCTTCAACCCAACAATTTACCAAGTGCTAACATCTTGGCGTCGTTTTTGAGGATAAAATTGAAAACTTTCCTTGGGAAAACGACTAAATATATACATTTTTTCCCTAAGGGAAACAACGGGTCAGAGACCTATATTGGCTGAAATTTATTTTACCTCGATGACTTCATTAAATAAGACCAGTAGCATAGAGTATTCAGAATAAAAAATATTGGCTCCTAAGAAAGTTTACACTAGGGCGAACCCTAATCCAGAGCCTGCAGCATCCGTGTCTAATCCTGAAAAACTTATGCACAAAGGAAAGGAAAGGATAGCGGACCCTTTATATTACATGGACATGAGCCTATCTTTACCTAAAGATGGAGTAAAAAACATTGATAGCCTTGACTTCAATTTACTATTTGAACAAACTTTGTTTAGGTCCATATCATAATCCTATTTGAATGAAATAATTTTGGATGAGAAAAGGTTCCAATATTTGATACCAACCAACCCTCTGTGAACTGCCATAATCCCCACTCAGACCATTCAGCCAATGAAAATCCCTCCTAGAGTCATGGCTACCAGGCTTGCCCCTCTTGCCTTGCCAACCTAATTACATGATTTTCCGCAGAATTAAATTATACAATGTCGAAGGAAATGCTTCAGCCCAAAAAAACTTAGATTAGTTTAATGATTTTGTTGACCTGGAAGAGGTATATCATGAGGATGTGAAAATGAGATTGTTTTTACAGAGTCTCTCAGGGGAGGTCAAAAAATGGTTCAAGTCCCTTCAAGCAACGAGCATCCTTGATTTTGTAACTTTTGAAACATTGTTTTTTGCCAGATGGGGTGATAATAAGAATCCTCTCAAGTTACTAACTCAGTACAACAACATAAAACTATCACAAAATGAAACATTGCAAGAGTTCTCAACCAGATTCATGAAGGTTTACAATTCTATTCCCATAGAACTCAAACCTCCTCCGGGAGCTTCCCAACTTCGATATGTTGATTATTTTGACAATGAGTTTTCCTTTTTGTTAAGAGAAAGAATATATGATTCATTATGTGATATGATGAGTGATGTTATTGAATTCGAAGTAAATTTGATGGCATCGAGAAAGATCAAACATAATTTCGACAAAAACGGGAAGAAGACCCAAGGGGATGAGCAACCCTCTACGTCTCAATCATTAGATGAAAAATTTGACTTGATGATGAAGACAATGGAAAGACTCATGGAAATAATGTTCGTGGAGAACAAGCCTACCACCAGGGAGAAAAATGATTTCCAGCCCATAAATCAAAATTTTTTAAGAGCCCCAGTTCCACAGATCAGGCAAAGAGACTAGAGAGATCAAGGTGATTAGAAGATAAGACCTCCTTTCCAAAAAAAATATGCAAACAAAGACTTTGATCAAATAATCAAATATGAAATGCATTGTTGCGGTGATACAAAAACATATGTGTTCTTAAAAAAAGGAGAGCACGGTCAATTTATGGATGCAAATGACGAGTTTATGTTGGATAATTATGATATATTTCCATCAGAAACATAGGAGTTTAATAAAGGATACCACAATGCTATTATGCAGTTTCAAAAATAGTATAACCTCAGAAGTAAAAAGGTGCTTGCATAGCTTCCAAAGGAAAATCCCACAAGGGAACTCCAGATGAACACTACTTCTTCAAGCCAACTAAAGAAAGATAATGTAGTAAGGGATGTAATGGGGAAAGGAAAATCAAAGGAATAATCCCTAAATAAAGTGCCTGAGGAAAGAAATGAAATGGTCGTCAAAGAGGTATAAAAAGGTCCTCCTCCTTTTAATTTTGAAAGTGAAATGGCTAAAATCAAAATCTTTTTTCTGTTCAATGAGTTGATCAAGAAGGGAGAGTATAGAAATCGGATCATTAAAATGCTAAAGATGGAAGAAGCTCCTGACACCTTGAACATACAATATGACCACCCTGCCATCTTCTTTGGCCCACATGTAGAAGAAAGTGGTGATGCTGATGATGTTCCTCCTTTCTATGTTAGCCTTAAAATTCATGACATGACCTTACATAATGCCATGATAGATTCAGGTGCATTTCATAATCTCATGCCCAAGGTGGTCATGGATGAGTTAGGCTTAGATGTTATAAGAACTTATAAAGATATTTTCTCTTTTGACTCACGGAAGGTGAAATGCTTGGGTTTGATCAAATATTTGGTTGTATCATTGTCTCAAATCCCATCGAAAAATATGGTCATCTATGTGGTGGTTGCTAACATTCCCCCAAAATTTGGCATGTTGTTATCTAGATATTGGGATGCAAAATTAAAGGGAACCTTGCATATGGACATGTCGTATGCTACTATCCTTGTTTTTGTCCAAGAAAGGAGATTGTACAGAGAGGTGTTTCTCAAGTACATGGTGAGTAGAAAAACCCAACCAAATAATCATCCTATCTACTATGTTGACACCGAAGTTGGCTCCTCTAATTTTTATAATAACTTGATTTTTGAAGAGAGGAAGCCAACAACTATCATGATTGTCGAAGAAAAAATCTAACATCGAACAGAGGAAATTATAGATCATAGAAGCAATGCGTAAAATGAAATGTGGAATATGAGCTCTGATGGAGATGTTAGTAGGGAAGGAGTCGGAGCTGGTGTGTGGATTAACCCTCCCAAAGTGGGTACAAAACTCTGTTATTACAAGCTCGCCTTTGATTGTACCAATAATATGGCCGAATATGAGGCACTGATATTGGGTTTGAACACTTTAAAGGAATTCAATGCTAGAAGGATAGTTGTACATGGAAATTCTGAGCTCATCATTAGCTAGGTAAAGGGTATATATCTATCCAAGAATCCTATATTAGAGCATATAGTAATTTAGTGTTGGATCTCCTTGAAGAGTTTTCAGAATATAATTTTTCAGTGATTCCTAGGGGGGAAAATCAAATTGCAGATTCTCTGGCTACTTCAGCTTCCCTGTTCAAAATTCCAATTTTTCCAAATAAAAAGTATGAAATTGAAGTCAAACACAGGCCCGCAGTACCCGATAACATTAAATATTGACAAGTGTTTGAAGATGATAAACAAGTAGAGAGATTCCTCCAAATGAGTAATGAATTTGCTAATGTGAATATTGATGATGAGTGTTGTTGTGAGGAAAATGAAGACGCAACTGTGTTCAGCAACAATTACCTTTTTTAGATTCAGATAGTTGGAAGGGATATAGTGCATCTGAAAAACAACATTATCCCTAAACTCTTGGTCCCATTAGAAAATTTGTTTAACGAAAATGATGTAGCTAGAAATCCTAAAATCACTGCGAATGATTAGGACATAGAAGATTGCAACATCGATACTTAAGAAAATCCTAATATCTTCAGACTGTAAAAAACACTCAGTCTAGATATCAAACAAAGATATATCATCCTTATGAAAGACTTCCCTAATGTTTTTGCATGGAGTTATGAAGATTTGAAGGTCTATGACAATAGAGTAATTTAGCATGTAATTCCCATCAAGGACGATTAGAAACCTTTCAAGAAAAAGTTGAGACGAATCAACCCTATGTTGTTTCCATTGATTGAAAAGGAATTAAGGAAATTATTTGATGCCAAGATTATTGTGTCTTGAAGATTTTCCAAGTGGGTGGCTAACCTTGTTCCTGTCAAAAAGAAAAGTGGTGAAATAAGATTGTGTGTGGACTTTCAGAATCTAAACAAGGTGTCTCTCAAAGACAACAATCCACTTCCTAAGATGGATTACATCTTGTATAAGGTGGTTGGATCTTAGAAAATGTTGATTCTTGATTATTTTTTTGGATACAACCAGATCATGGTACACCTAGATGATCGGGAGAAGATATCCTTTACAACACCTTGGGATAAAACCATGTATGAAAAAATTCCTTTTGGGCTTATGAATGCTGGAGCGGCATTCCAAAGGGCCATGGAAATGGTCGTTTCCAATGAGAAAGATAAATTTATCATGATTTACTTGGATGATATCACTGTGTTTTCGGATTTGGATGATCAACATCTCAAACATCCAAGGAATTTTTTCCAGAAATGCAAAAAGTTTGGCATCTCGTTAAATCTGAAAAAAAAAATCAAACTTTGGGATGCAAGAAGGAAAATTTCTTAGACACATCATTTCAAAGGAAGGAATAAATATAGACTCCAGCAGAGTGGAAGGAATTTTGAAGATCAACAATTTCAGGAGAAGGAAAGAGGTGCAGTCTTTCCTAGGAAAGGTAAATTTTCTGAGAAGGTTCATTCCCAACTTGGTTGAGATTATAAAGCACATCCCAATGTGCTCAAGAAAGGTAATGAAATAAAATGGACTCCTAAAGATAGGAATTTGTTCGAAGATATTAAGGTGGCTCTAACCAAATCTCCAGTGTTAGCCATCCCAGATTTTGCGAAGGACTTTATCTTATTTTCCTTTGCCTCCAAACACACCATAGTTGGCATTTTGTTACAAAAGGATGAGAAGAACTTTGAAAATCCCATGGCTTATTTCAACAAGACATTGAGAGACTCCCCACTAAGGTATGAAATCATGGAAAAACAAGCATATTCCCTAGTTAAGGCCCTAAAGGAATTCATAACTTATATATTGCATTCCCATGTCATTAAGTATGTGCCTAGGAATTCTGTAAAGAATATTTTGACTCAATCATATCCTGAAGGAATAATGTGCAAATGTATCACAGTAATGTTGGAGTATGACCTCCAAATCAATCCTACAAAGTTGATTAAGGGTCGAGGGCTTGCAAAATTAATGGTGCAGACAAATTGTGATGTTTTGGGAATCAATTTTATTGTTGATCTGTCAAAAAATCCACAAGAAGAAACGGTCCCACAAGTATCTCATAAGTTCATTGATTCTCCTTGGTATGCTGACATATT
Organism: Picea mariana; assembly: GCA_032191745.1. Classification (NCBI taxonomy): domain Eukaryota; kingdom Viridiplantae; phylum Streptophyta; class Pinopsida; order Pinales; family Pinaceae; genus Picea; species Picea mariana. The sequence continues at coordinate 40,019 of JASDQU010371262.1, read as the reverse complement.
TTACATGTTAATGAATTTGCAAGCTCCTCTAGGATTGATAAAAAATAAAGCTATATTTTTTAAGTTAAAATCTGTTAAGTTTTGCATTCTGGAAAATTCTCTATATTGGAAGGATCAAGGTGGGATATTACTAAAGTATTTATTGGAGGAAGACATGAAAAGGGATATTAAGGATTTTTACAAAGGAAACTGCGAGGGACATCAATTTTGGAAGACCACTGTGCAAATAATCTTGAGGGTGGGGTCCTATTGGCCTAGTATTTTTTTGGATGTATACAAGGAAGTTTCCAACTTCCACGAATGCCAATTCTTCGAAGGGAAAATAAAGTTGCAACCCATGCCTTTAAAACCTATCTATGTTGAAGCACCATTGATGCAATGGGGTCTGGACTTTATAGGAGAAATTCATCCTCCATCTTCATCTCAGCATAGGTGGATACTAACAACCACGAACTACTTCACCAAATGGATCGAAGCATTCCCCACAAGGAAATCTATTGACACCATGATCATTCGTTTTTTAGAGAGTAATATCTGGTATAGATTCAGTTGACCATTCAATATCATCACTGAAAATGCAGCGACATTCAAGTCTAAGAAGATGGAGAAATTTTGCAACGATTATAACATAAATCTAGTACATTCCACAACTTATTACCCACAGGGTAATGGACTGGAAGAGTGATCTAACAAAAGTTTGACCAAGATTATTAAGAAGCTTATGCAGGAAAAAAATAAATCTTGGCACAAAAATATTATCTATGTGTTATGGGATGAAAGAATCACCACTAAAAAGTCCATCTCCACATCACCTTTCCAAATTGCATATGGTGCAGAGGCAATTTTTCCCACCTCATTGGGATTACCAGTGAGGAGATTGTTGCAAGAGAAGGAAGCTGAACCAAATGACGCTCAAAGGAGAATAAACCAATTGGTCCATGCGCAACAAATGAGAGAAGATGTCTTCAACAAGTCACAGCTTCACCAAGATAGAATGAAAAGAATTTTCGACAGACACACAAAAGAGGAGTATTTCAAGGTGAATGATTTGGTACTGGAGTGGGATGCGAGAAATGAATACAAACAAAGGCATGGAAAGTTTGATCATCTTTGGATGGGGCCATTCAGGATTTTCTTGTATCACGGGAACAATGCCTATTTTCTATAAGATATTAATGGAGAGCTCACTAGTGGGGGGGCTGTGAATGACAGGGTCCTCAAACATTATCTAGTTTAGAAAGTTTTTTCATCCTTTCATGTCATTGTAAATAACTATTTCTATTTTCAAAGAAAGCGTTTTGAGTCAGCAATCAGCAAAAAATTGAAGCTCGAAGTGAATTCCCTAAGTTTATGTTGAGTTTGTTCATAGTTGTGTCAAGGAGGTCTTGGATGAGTCCTTTTCATCATTTTAGAGTCTGTAATTCAAATAAAACCCAATGGTCAGGAACTTGGTCTGTTGTTATTTTCCACGTCACCGGGAGGATAGCATCCCCATTGGAGCCAATTGTTAGCACTATAATTTTTAATTTAGAGTTAGTCCTAGATGAGTCATAGTTCATGTGTCAAAGTGTGTGAGGTCAGGAACCAAATAATGAATGGGTCAAAATCAGCAAGTAGCGGTTCTGGCCCTTCGACTCAGGAAAGAGCGTAATGATTAGTCATTTGAGACTTGTAAAGGTCCCTTTCCCGAAAGATCAAGTCCTGTCAGAGAAGGGGAATTTACGTGCCAAAAATTGAGGCAAGTTGTTGGGATAAAGTTCACGTCGATAGATATAACGAACATCATTGCCTAATTATGAAATCGGAAAGGTAAAAAATCATGACGCTCCTATCATGTATACTCTGTCGCTCTTATCATTTGTACTTTTCACACTCCAAAGTGTACCTGTCGCATGAGTTTGTTGTGAAAATTTTCAAACTACTTCCAAACTTCTCATCTCCATGGAATTATCATCTTTTTCCCTGATTTGATTTCTTACCCATTCAAGTGTAAATACTGGTCACCCTGCTTACCTCTCCTTTAACTTCTGGACTTGTGCGTTGTCTGTGGTTTTTTCTGCAAGCCTGGAGACCTTCGCTATGTGAAAGATGATTTCCATCATTCGTATTGTAAGTCTGTTGATTCAAGTTGTTGTGTCTCCTTCATCATTTTCAGTCATTGTTTAAAGTCTATTGGAGTTCACTGCAAACTAGCATGTTGAACAATATTCATCCTCACAATCAACCTTTGTTCTTTGGAGTTTCCTCCTGTCGCACTAAATTTCTCACTGCACCTAAAGTCTCTGTCTCGCAACAAGTCTCGTAGTACTTTGTTGTTGTGCTGAAATTATCCGTTGTGATTTCCTATCATGACAAGCCTCTCGTCATTATTTTCCACTGCGTCGATTTCCCCACTGCACCAAAATTTTCCATCACGCCTTACTACCACACTATGGACTCCTGGGGTTGATTTTTCTTTTCATGAAAATTTATGTGACTACCTTTCTGACAGTCTTTTCAAAGCCCGTCATTCTTGGTTGGCATGCAGAGAGGGTGTTACTATTCATTACCGTGTGCGTGAGGAAAATATATACTAGCATCATGGAAATGTCCCAAAGAATAAGAAAGAAGGTGAGAAGTGGTTGGGCCATGAGGTTTGAGCCTCAAGACTTGGAATTAATAAATGGAGATCCATAAATTATGGCATCTTTTGAACAAGTTGGATGTATGCATTTTTGCGAAAAGATCAAAGGGTACAATGCAAAGATGGCTGAGAATTTCTCCCACAATTTTACAAGGTTCTGCACGACCATTGCAGGAATCACTTTCTGAGTGACAGAGCAAACTCTGTCAACTGCGATGGAGATCCCTCCACGTGGTGAAAAATGGTTTAAAGGCATGCCTTTAGACATTTTGTGCTACGAATACTTTATCAAGCCCAACTACCTAAATGGAAAAATGCAGATGAAGTTCTAAGCCAGTACCTCCAGGAGCCTTTCCAAAAGCTCTTAAAGGTGATTAGAAGATATTTCACTTGTGAAGGAAGGGTTGACAGAGTGCACCCATATCACATCAAGCTACTGATGCACTTTATGGGGGAAAAACATTTGAATCTACTATTCTTCTTGCATAGAAGCTTGGAAAATATGGCAGACAACATCCAGGCCAAGGTTGACCAATCAGGGAACAATTTATCCCATTTTTCATTAATGAAGTTGTTAGTGGTCAAAGAATTGAGACATTTGAAAAAATCTTGGGATTCATTTTTTATTTTGACTGACATCCGCAAGGACACCAAGGGAGACATTCCTCTATCTGCAAGGGAAAAAAAATTCCACAGTGCAGGAGGAATAAGGGAATATGTCATGGGAAAGGGAAAGGTAACATAAGACTCATCATCCCACCAGCCAGCATCGTGGAAAAGAGGCAGGCAAAGGTTAATTAAGAAGCCCCAGGAGATCCAATCTTCCAGTGAACTATGCACCCATTTTGTTGCCGAGAGATTACTCATGAGCGTCATTCATCTAGAGCCTGTTGAAGGTCCAAGCATGAGAATTGGTGAAATGTGGAGGAAGTCAGGTCATGAAAACGTGAATGATCAGTAGTCGTTGCAGAAGATGAAGCAAGCGCAACTTGTTATCGTCGAACTATATCAAGAAAATAGAGAATTAAGAAGACAGATGGAAGAAAGGACTATTGAAGCACCAACGTCGTAGAGTCGAGCAGGGAATGCAAATCGGCTAAAAAAACATCTCAGAGAGGCACAAGACATAATTATCTCGTTGCAGAAGGAATAAATAGTGTCAGAAAAATAATCGTAGAGCATTTTAAGGAATGCAGATCAGCCACGGATAACACCCATACGACTCTCACCAGTGGTCAAGAAAAACTGAAAGGAAATGCACTCTTGTGGAGACAGGTGAAGAATCTGAACAAATGGAACTGGTCTCTTTGAAAAACAATCAGATTTTTAAGGTTGCAAATGACGCCAGAGGCATGAGTGAGAAACCCCATTTTGTCTTTTTTGATCATGGGATGGAATGTTTCTCCCCACATATCATGTTTCCTACCAATAACAATAAGTTTGGCGTGGCACCCACATAATGAATATTCATCACGCGGATGTTGTAAACTTACCTATTGAGGAGGGAAGGTGTAAGTGAAAATCATGCCAGTTTTGGAAGAGTTGCATGGCCTCCCACCCATTGTTTCCACCTGGGGTTGCACGAGTGACCGCAAATGAACATCCTCTACACCAAATCACCATGTGCATGCTACAGCCAGTGATCGTGCAACAACAACCAGAGTCGTTATACAAATGTGACAAAGTTTCCAACAGTGCGCTCGATCACTCGGGCACCCGTTGAAAGAAAACATCGATTTATCACAACCTCATGACCGAATATTACTCATGACCAAATCTCACTCATGATTGAACGATTGAAACAAATGCATGGGTTATGTTATGATTGGGTGAAGTAGGGTTTCTATTTTTAGTAAACTCTATAGAAAAAGTTGTCTAGGGGAGGGGATTAATTGAATCTGATTTTTTGGGGGAAGGTAGTTCGAAGCATAGAAGCCTAAGAGGATGTTAGTTTTCTATATATTGTACCTTTTCAATGTAATCCAGGTTGGAAAATTAGTGTAGACAGAGGACTCTTGAATGTAATATTTGAATCTGAATAGAAATAACAATACATAGGTCCTGAAGCTTTGACAAAAATATTCCAATGGTGGTGGCTTGATGTATTTTGATCCTATCTGTGTATGTACTTCTTGTTTCCTGTAAATTCATGTATGTTCCCTTTATTTAAATTGGAATGTTTGTCGAGTTTAAAATTCATCACGGGGTGCTTTAGACTCATCCATTTAAGCTCTGTGTTTTTCTTATAAGTAAGTTAGAATTCATCTTTAATGGTGCTCTGGCTTGATTTATGTCCTCCTTTCTTCCACCATACACGACGAAATTTAAACTGAAAGACCATATCCTATTTATCCTTTATCCTCTCAAAGTTTCATTTACTGGTCATTTATTTCTTTTGCTTTTAGAAGGTTGACTCCATAGCCCAAAGTTATGAATTTCCTTCCCAACGAAACCAAAAAAATTTCTCAAACATTAAATCTAGCCAACAATTCAAAGTCATTATCTATTAGAGACTGGGTCTTAGAGAGAGCCCTCTCTAGATTGGAAAGGCTATTTTCCAATCTTAAAGTTGGTTTGTAAGTTACCTTGGTAGTTCGTTGCTCTTCAACCCAACAATTTAACAAGTGATAACACCCCCAAAACTGTCTCTATTGTTGGTGGTGCTTGGGTACTAAATCCCTACTCCTATCCATGTCTCTTATCCCTTTATCTTTGTAACATCCCTCTCTTGTGCACACATGATTTGAATTATTCTTTGAGGACACTTATGTGCAAGTGATCCAGTTTAGTATATGGTTGTCTGTTTCGTTTATGGATTCTGATGATGTTGTTGTTGGATTATGATGTTATGTTATTTGATGTATATGTATAGTCAGGTGCTATTGACGAGTTTCTCCTAAGTGTGCAAGACACCTGACAGATTGAGGATGACGATGGAATCAATGGACCTCCTTGCACTCAGGATCGAGTCAGGGAATGGATTGTATATGGTTTGGGTATTTATATGCATGCATATGTGGCATATGATCGAGTGTATTATGATGTTGTTTTTGGATCATTAACAATATTTTGTTGATGGATGCAAGATGATTATTTCTTGTTATTCATACTCACATAAGGAGTAAAGGGGTCATGCACAACAACAAGATATTGAGGGAGAGGTGTGGCAGCAGCCCTGCCACAGCCTACTAGCACTCCCATCGTGGCTCGAATTGTAGGTTAACGAATACCAAGTTCGAGAGATCCGCATTCCCCTGAGGGAGGACTAAGAAAATCGTTCATGAAGATTCTAATGGGCGTGCAATAAGGAAGGGTCCTTATTCCTTAAAGGCACTTTGTTTCTCACAAGGTCACTTGAAGGAGTATTGACTCTAAGGGTTGGAAAACTACCAAAACCAGTCAAAGATGAGTGGCACCCTTGGAGAACATAATGCGTCTTGAAGGGCATGTCGCATAAATAAAACCTTAATAAAGGCGAGTGGCACCCTTGGAGACCAGAGTACGTATTGAAGGGCACATCACAATTTTTAATAAAGGTGAGTCAATGAACCTAGGTGCCTAGAAAACAATAATTTGTTTTGACATTGTCGGACATAAAATAATTATTAATGGGCAATTTTTATGAATTATAAAATATCCATAAAAAATTCTAAGCCTAGTTTAAAAATTTGAGCCCTAGTCTAAACTAGGTAAGAAGACTAAAAATTAAATTAAAATTTAACAAATGGTGGGGATGAAGAAAAAACAAGTTAGGAATTGAAAGAGTAAAAAAATTATATCTAAAGATTTAATTATATAAATGTGTGCAAAATAATACCAAATTGGAAACTAAGATAAGAAAGGAAATAAATGTAAAAAGAATGGGGAAGCATAGAAAGGTATCTAGTCTAGTATAATCAAAGAACTTTACTAAATTAAACAAAACTAAGTTTTAGAAAGGCGTCAGTCATTAAAACAGAAATAGAGGGAATAAAGGGACAATTAGGAATAATTTTAGGAGCGCTTTTAGGATGGGTGAAGGAAATTGACATTTAACTAAATTAAATGGTGCTTTTTTGTTGCAACTAAGGGAATGGGTGACAAGTGTACGGGGTAGAATAATTCCTAATTAATTTTTAAAAAATGAATTAAATGTGCAAATGGAAAATGATCACTAAGAAAAATTATATAAAATAAATGTCCAAGAGGAGGAATGGATCATCACAAGTATGAGTAAAGTTGTGTTGCCATAATTTCTTTGACTCATTTTACTTGTGAGAGTTGGGATACTTGGCTCGAGAAAGATATTGGTAGCTCGAACTTGGGAAGCGAGCTAGGAGCTAGAGTTTTATGTTTTTGTTTGTGCATGGCCCCTTTGCGGCTCGAGGGGCTAAGGGGGAAGAAGAGTACCCCTAGCATTGGCTAGGAGGTACTGGTGAGGTGTCGACGATTAGCAAGCGGGAGAAAGGAGGAACCTCCAACTATCGAAGCTCATCATCAAGTACATATGAGACAACGATTATGTTATTTATCAAAATTCAAGATTTGAATTAGGATTCAATTCATTTAATCATGTTTTCTTTTATTGTTGATTGTGTTGAAAATTTTAGGATGGATTAGACAAGCCCTTGTTGTTTTATAAATTCTAGGAATGATTCTGAATGAATTATTTGTTTTTTTTATTTATTACTGAGCTTGAAATTTTGTATATAGAGTGTTGATCCTTGCCATTCTAGTTAGATCTGGCCATGCCTTTTTCCCTTGATGCACACCTAGCACTGTCTAAATCTTACTCTCTATAGAAGTGGCTAATCCCAGCTATGAATTTAAATGGATTGATCTACATTTTTTCTTGGTTATTTATTCGATTATTACCTATGTAATTTACTACAAAATTGCCCATCATTTGATCTGGTTACTTCTTCAATTTTTACATTGTTTTATCTGCAACCCTTGAAGGATCTATCACCAACGTTTTGAGAAAAATCACCCAATATTTGATCTAGGTACTTCTTCGATTTTTACATTGTTTCTCTGCAACCTTGAAGGATATATCACCCGCGTTGAGAAAAATCGCCCAGCTTTGCTCTTTCCCTCTGCGAATGAACTTGGAATTTCCTCCAGCATGGTACCCATCTCTGCATTTTTAATTTTGTTAGCATATCACAACGGGTGGAGGAAACCCACACAAAATTCTTTACCAAAAACTCAGAGATTTAATCCTTTCACCCACACAAATTTCTCTTCCCAAAAGCTTAGATATTTACTCCTTCGCGCACACAAAATTCTTTGCCAAAAGATCAGAGATTTATTCCTTCACACCCATGAATTTATCTTCCCATAAGCTCAGTGATTTACTGCTTCACACACACAAAATTCCTCTCCCAAAATCTCAGATATTTATCCATTCACACCCATGAATTTCTCTACCCATAAGCTCAGTGATTTACTCCTTCACGCACATGAAATTACTCTTCCAAAAGATCTAATATTTATCCCTTCACACACACGAATTTTTCTTCCAATATCTCAACAATTTACTTATGTTCACACCCACAAATTTTGTTCTTTCATGTTCAATGTAATTACCTCTCTTCACCTACGTTTTAATGCTACATTTTTCATCCCTTTTATCTATGTGTGGGTGGGAGTCCACCCGCTCGGCATAGATTCAGTTAAATAACTAGAAAGTTGAAGAATATGTAATTATGAATAGGGAGAAGAACTCAGATTTATTGTTTTAAATTAAGAGTCTTTATCTATAAATAAAAAGGGTTTTTAATGTTTTTCATTTAATGTATTTTAATTATTTAGATATTTGAATTATTATTGATTTTAATCTAGTGCCTTGATATAATAGCGTGTGTGGGAACTTGTGTGTGGATCGTATTGGCGCCCAAAGAATATTTGATGTGATTACCCTTGCGCGCCATGAATAAGGTTGATGGTGATTATGTGTAATATTGATATATGTAATTTCAGTTGGTCTATAGTTAGAATGTTACCTAGGTGGTGATCGTGCCAATTAATTGATCGTTTTATTGTAGTCAGATTTTTGTGGATGCTTCATAGGTGCTTTCCACCAAGAATTTTTATATGATGTACTATTGGTTATGTAATCTGTTTGTCTCTATGTGTCTTAAGAATAATGTGGATGGATGAATTATTTAAGTCATTAGTTTACTTCTGTCATGAAAATAGCATTGATGTATGACTAGTTAAAGTGGTTAGATGTCTTGCATGAATGAGAATTATACCATAATGTATGGTTGTTAGATATTATACTTTTTGCACGCAACGAAAATATGATGTAAAGAATGATTGTTTAGACGTTGAACTTCTTGCGCTATGAATTTTTTTTTATGTGTAATAACTAAGTAATGGGTTCTCTGGTGCCATTGAATTAATGTTGATACCGGATGGATTGATTGATTATTTCATCTACGCCTTAATTTAATTGATAATTACTTGCACCATGATATATAGTTATGTGTGGATGGACATGTGTGTAGTTACTTTTGGTGCCATAAATATTTAGTGAATATTTACCTCGCATCATTGATTATGATGTGATTAAATAATTGGATTGCTTGTGCATTGGAATAATGGTGGATGTACAATGATTTAGCCTTGATTACTCACATGCATTGCATTAATGGTGATGAATGATTAGTTTCGTAATGAAATTTACTTGCGCACCTAAATTTAAGTTGGTGTGTGATTGCTTCGTAATATTTCTTTGCACCTTGAATTTAACGTTGATAAGTCTTGCATCATGAATAAGTTGTGAATTAATCTTGCGTCATGAACTCATGTAGATATATGAATGATTTAACAACTATTTTTCTCTTGCGCCATTACTTAAGTTGACAGGTGATTGTTCTAGAATTGTTTACTCTCACACACAATGAATAATTAAATGTTGATGTATGATTAATAAAGATATTTATTTTCCTTTGCGCCATGATTAATTGATGAATATGATTGATGGATTGATCTAGTTGATGTTGGACTTGTTTCTTAGTGGGATGTAAACACCTCCTTGTTTCTCAGAACAGTCGCCATCCCGGAGACCTTAAATGGTTTAAATCAATTGGAACCTGGGCTTGAGCATTTCTTATGTGTCCTGGAGGTCCTAACCTTGTAGAGTAGGTTGGGCGGGTAGTCATTTTATATTCATCATCTAATTGCATGTTGTTGTAAATTGTTTCAATGTGATTATGATGTGCTAATATGCTATGCTATTTATGTTTATGTGTCACTATCCATTTTTGACGCGTTGAATGTGTCATAGTGATTTCCATGGTGAGTAGTTGGTTCTTCTTTTACTTATGATGTTGTTGATTAGCCGTTGTTGTGATCATGTGTTGATGTTAATTTCTTAATGCAAAAAGAAAATTACCTTTTTTTCTTCACTTTTTCTTAGGCGTAACGGAGGGCTATTACTTATGGTATCAGAGAAGATTTAACCCCACGACTTGGGATAATTACACCTTCCACTGTATAAAACACTTTATTAATAATTTTCCACTAATTAAATTGAATTGTGTCCCTGCAGGTAATCATGGTTAGAGGATGCCACAGAGGAAGAGGACATGGTGCTTGGAAATGAGGCATGACACTTCCAGTAGCATCCACGCCAGAGGGGTCTAACCCCAAAGGAGAAGAACAAGTCATTGGACAAAAAAAAAAAATTGTGGGGAATGTGGTTGGGTTGATGAGGTCCTTTCAGAGGATGTTAAAGGCCTTGATTAGCCGTCTGGATAGAGATGAGGCCAAGATTATTGTACCCCTTTAAGGTCCACAACACACCCCAACCGATACTGGTAGCATTCACGGATAACTCCAAACCGTCAATTTTCCTAAGTTCTTGGGTACCATGGATGGTGCAACCACCAAGGCATGGTTGGAGAACATGGCGATGTGCTTCGCATTTCGTGACTACACCTCCAACATGAAGGTTTTCATGGTGGTATTTCAGCTGAAAGGAAGCGCTCTTCCATGGTGGAAGACGCTCCTCCCACAACTGAACATGGTCATCGAAGACGCGTCATGGAAATTGTTTGAGGAGTGGTTTCGGGAGAGGTATTTTTCTAAGGAATTCATTGAGAGCCAACTCAATGAGTTCAATGCCTTATGACAGGGTGGTCATATGGTGCCTGAGTACGAGTCTTGTTTCATGGAGCTTCTTAGGTATGCTCCACATATGAACACCGAGAAGCTCAAGGTCAAAAATTTTATGTTCGACCTTAACGTCAGCATTTGTGTGAAAGTTAGGATCCTAATGCCTCAGATGTTGCATGATGTTGTCTAGAAGGCCCTCCTAGCTGAGGAAGAGATTATTAGCGAGGGTCAGAGAAGGACTCCTGTGAGACCGACGGGACAGACGACATTTGGCGTGCAACAACATCAGACACTGATTAGACATCCATAAGGGTATCGAGGCACTCTGAGAGGATCCACGTTAATGACACCATGGATATCGATGCCTCAGAAGCAAACTCCCACCAGATGACCACAGGACCAGAAACAGTTTCATCCGCAGCAACAGAAGTTTAGGCCTATTCAGCAAAACAAGCCAGGGTTCCAGGCTGGTGGGCCATCAGCTTCTACTTCAGGGACTAGGAGTACTAGAACAAAGACCGGATGTTGGACATGTGGAGAACCACATTACTAGCATGACTGTCTAATTGAGAGGACCAGAGCAGTCAGTTCATTCGGACGCACTAAAGTAAGATATTTTGGAAAGTCCCACCGGATTCATACAGCGGTGAATAACCACCATGCCGAGCACTAGTCTATTATGCTTGAGACATCAAGTACCATCGCTGACAAGACCTTCAGTATTTTGATAGATATTGGTACTACAAAGATATTTATTTGTGGTACAATGCTAAAATAATTAAGTTAAAGTTAGTCGAACAGGATGCGTTCAACTACGTGGAAATGGCTTCAGGAGCCAAGCAAAATGTTGGAGGAAGGGCTACGGACTGTAGCCTCAACCTGGGAGATTGTTTAACGAAGGCCAACATGTACGTCATGATATTAGGATATTATGACTTAGTGATCAATATGGACTAGTTGGAATCACATGATGTGATACTCAACTATAAGAGGAAACAATTGAGTTTGACCTTTTAATGAGGGACAGAGACGAGTGATAGTAGGAAGAAACCAGGGAGTTTCCCTAAGGTTCATCTATTCCCTACATCTATGGAAGACTATGCGCAAAGGATACAAGCTATATTAAATATTAGTGTTGAACGACAAGGGCATGGAGGAAGGACTAGAAAACCTTCCGGTAGTATGAGAGTTTGCGAACATTTTCCCAGAAGAGTTACCAGGTTTCCTGCTAAAAGGGAATTGGAATTTACCATGGACTTAAAACCTGGAACTGAACCGATAGCAAGGATGCCTTATTGAATGTTGACCCATGATTTAGAGGATTTGAAAATGCAACTAAGGGAGTTTCTGGACCTAAGACTTATACGTCCAATTGTGTCACCTTGGGATGCGCTTGTTATTTTCATACCTAAGAAGGATGGGTCATGGAGACTCTGCATTGACTACCATCAATTGAACAAGGAAACGATCAAGAAACAATATCTGTTGCCAATAATAGATGATATGTTTGACCAAATGAACGGTGCAACTATGTTTTTGAAGATCGACTTGAGATTAGGATATACTAGTTACGAATAAAGGAGGAAGACATTCCTAAGACCGTATTCAAGATGAGGTTTGGACATTATGAGTTTACTATTTTACCGTTTGGACTGACAAATGCCCCAGGGGTATTCATGAGCTTGATGAATGGGGTGTTCCGCAAATACTTGGAAAACTTTGTTCAAGTATTCATTGACGACATTTTGATATATTCTTAGACGAGGGAAGAACATGACGAACATTTGCGCTTGGTACTACAATGTTTATGAGCGAAAACATTATACAGGAAACTGTTGAAATGTTATTTTTATCAATTGAGGATTCATTATCTAGGGCATGTTATCTCCGATGAAGGTATCATTGTGGATCCAGTGAAGGTAGAGGATATTATCGATAGAAAATATGATTACTAAATTGTAGAAAACAAAATGAAGTTTGTATGGACCGAGAAATGCATAGAAGAATTTTGAAGGCTCAAGGAGTTTTTGACGACAACGTTGATACCCAAAGTCCCTAATATGGATGAGGAATTCTTGGTATGCACAGACACATCCAAGGAAGGCTTAGGCAGAGTCTTGATGCAAGACATTCGAGTGATCTCTTACATCTCAAGGAAGTTAAGAAAGCATGAGGAGAACTACACGATGCATGATTTGGAGTTATTGGTCATTTTGTATGCCCTGAGAGTGTGGAGACTCTACCTGATCAGACAAAAATTCGAACTGAAAATAGACCATTTTGGTTTGCAGCACATTTTTATGCAAAGTGACTTGAACAAGCAGCAAAGGTGTTGGTCATAATTACTTAGCGAGTATGATTTTGAGATTACCTACATAAAAGGAACCATGAAAAGAGTTTCAGATGCATTGAGTCAGAGACCATGCATATTTTTGGTGATACCTCTTTAGACGAACCTTCATGAAAATATTTTAACTATACAATGCGATGATGACTAGTATAAAGAGGTTAATGAAAATATCAGAAAACACACCATGTTGGTACCAAAATTTGAGGGATTTATTGTTCACAACGAGAGATTAATGAGGTATGATAACCAGATTTATGTATCGTCTATTGATGAGTTGAGAAGTTTGATCCTAAACAAATCTCATAGAGCAGTGTACATGGCTCATTCGGGAGTCACGAAGATGAGGGAAGACCTTAAACCCTTATTTTTCTGTAAATGAATGAAGGCGGACATAGTCAACTACGTGGTTAGAAGTCTAGAATGTCAGCAAATGAAGGATGAACATAAACATATGGTAGGATTACTATATCCCCACTCTATTTTGAAATTAAAATGGGATGTCATTTCGATAGACTTTATTGTTGGATTTTTGTTGACGGCAAGGAGGCATGACTCAATTTTCTTGGTAGTAGACACTCTAACAAAGACTACACATTTTATTCCTATGTGTACGACGTATTAGGCGCTAGATGTAGCTATATTTTTTATCAAAGAGATTGTGAGATTGCATGGTGTTCCTAAAAGGATCATATCCGATTGAGCATCAATGTTTACAGGAGGATTTTGGACTAGTTTCCAAGAGGTCTTGGGAACCCAACTTAAATTTAGTACCGCATATCACCCGAAAAAAAAGGGGTAGATAGAAAGAACGAACCAAATCTTGGAAGATATGTTGTGTATGTACGTGATGGACCAACAAAATCATTGGGAGGATTTCTTTCCACTGGTATATTTTTCATACAACAACAGCTATCAAAGAAGCATTAATATGGCATCATTTGAGTTTATTTATGAGAGACCACGTCAGACGCCTTTGAGCTGGGATCAACTTGAGGATAGGGTCTTGGTATGACCAGAAGCGATCCAAGAAATGGAAGAACAAATGCAAATGATAATACAAAGGATCAAAGAAGCGCAAGATCAGTAGAAGAGTTATGCTGATGCACACCGCATTGACTGTAGTTATGAAGTTGGTGATTGAGTCTTCTTGTGGCTGAAACTGCACAAGAGTTCGATCAAGTTTGGAAAGGTTGATAAACTCTCTCCTAGGTTTTTGGGGCATTTCTAAGTTGTGGAAAAGAAAGGGATCATGGCCTATCAAATAGCCTTTTTTGATTCTTTGAGGCGTATGCACGATGTTTTTCACGTATCTGTTTTGAGACATTATGTTAGTGATCCTATGCATGTGATTGCCATAATTTATTTCTAGGTGTCGAATGAAGGTGCACTCATGGTAGAGTCAATCCACATTCTAGATCATCGTATTCAAAATCTATGGTGACGAATAGTCGATCAACTCAAGGTCCAGTGGGACAATTATAGTCCACACTCGGCTACTCGGGAAGATGCATATGATATGCGGCAGTAGTTTCCATTTTTGTTTGATATTTGGAAATTTAGATCTTGTCAGATACTTTATTTATTCCACATATACTGTGAAACTTTGGGACAAAGTTTAAAACAAGAGGGGGTGTATGTAACATCCCTCTCTTGTGCGCACATGATTTGACTTATTCTTTGAGCACACTTTCATGCAAGTGATCCAGTTTAGTATATGGTTTTTTGTTCCACTTATGGATTATGATCATGATGTTGTTGGATTATGATGTTATGTTGTTTGATATCTATGTATAGACAGGTTCTATTTACAAGTTTCTCCTGAGTGTGTAGGACACCTGAAAGATTGAGGATGTCATCAATGGACTTCCTTGGACTCTGGATCAAGTCAGGGAGTGGATTGTATACAGTTTGGGTATTTCCATTTATGCATATGTGAAATATGATCAAGTATATTATGATGTTGTTTATGGATCGTTGACACTGTTTTGTTGATGGATGCAGGCCAACGATTTCTTGCTAATTAGACTCACATAAAGAGTAAAAAGGCCATGCACAACAACCAAATATTGAGGGAGAGGTGTGGCATCATTCCTGCCACAACCTACTAGCACTCACGTTGTGGCTTGAATTGTAGGTAAATGATTACCTAGTTCGAGAGATCCACGATGTCGTGAGGGAAGATTAAGACATTCGCTCATGAATATTCTAAGGGGGGCGCAATAAGGAAGGGTCCTTATTCCTTAGAGGCACTTAGTCTCTCACAAGGTCGCCTGAAGGATTATTAACTCAAAGGGTTGGACAACTACCAAAACCAGTCAAAGGTGAGCGGCACCCTTGGAACACGTAGTGCATCTTGAAGGGCACGTCACATAAATAAAACTTGAATAAAGATGAGTGGTACCCTTGGAGCACGAAGTGTGTCTTGAAGGACATGTCGTGATTTTAATAAAGGTGAGTCAATGAACCTAGGTTCCTAGAAAACAAAAATTTGTTTTG
Organism: Picea mariana; assembly: GCA_032191745.1. Classification (NCBI taxonomy): domain Eukaryota; kingdom Viridiplantae; phylum Streptophyta; class Pinopsida; order Pinales; family Pinaceae; genus Picea; species Picea mariana. The sequence continues at coordinate 24,447 of JASDQU010371262.1, read as the reverse complement.
ACATTGTCGGACATAAAATAATTATTAATGGGTAATTTTTATTAATTATAAAATCTCCTTAAAAAATTCTAATCCTAGTTTAAAAATTTGAGCCTAAGTCTAAAGTGGGTAAGAAGACTAAAAATTAAATTCAAATTTAATAAACGATGGGGGATGAAGAAATATCAAGTTAGGAATTGAAAGAGTAAAAAAATTATATCTAAAGATTTAACTATATAAATGTGTGCAATAGAATACCAAATTGGAAACTAAGAGAAGAAAGGAAATAAATGTAAAAATAATGGGGAAGCATAAAAAGGTATCTAGTCCATTCTAATAAAAAAAAATCTTAAATTAAACACAACTAATTTTTAGAAAGGTGTCAGTCATTAAAAAGGAAATAGAGGCAATAAAGGGACAACTAGAAGTAATTGTAGGAGCACTTTTAGGATGGGTGAGGGAAATTGACATTTAATTAAATTAAATGGTGGATTTTTAGTGCAACTAAGGGAATGGGTGACAAGTGTACGGGGGAGAGTAATTCCTAATTAATTTAAAAAAAAACGAATTAAATGTGCAAATGGTAAGTGGTCACTAAGACAAATTCCATAAAAGAAATGGTTGAGAGGAGGAATGGATCATGAAAGGTATGAGTAAAGATATGCTGTCGGAATTTCTTTGACTGATTTTACTTGTGAGAGTTGGGATACCCGGCTCACGAAAGAAACTGGTAGGTCAACCTTTCGAGGTGAGCTGGAAGCTATATTTTTCTGGTTGTGTTTGTGCATGGCCCCTTTGCGACTCGAGGGGCTAAGGGGCAAGAAGAGTACTCCTAATGTTGGTTGGGAGGTACCGGTGAGGTATCAATGATTAGTAAGCAGGAGCAAGGAGGAAACACCAGCTACTAAAGAACATCATCAAGTACATCTGAGATGAAGGTTACGGTATTTATCAAAATTTGATATTTGAATTAGGATTTAATTTTTTCAATCGTGTTTTATTTTATTGCTTATTGAGTTGAAAATGTTATTATGGATTAGACAAGCCCTTGTTGATTTATAAATTCTAGGAGTGATTCTGATTGGATTCTTTGTTTTTTTTTTATTATTATTACTGATCTTGAAAAGTTGTATATAGAATGTTTATCCCCGCCATTCTAGTTGAGATCTGGCCATGAATTTTTCCCTTGATGTGCACCCAGAACTATCCTAATCTTACTCCTTGACGAATTCATCAACCCCAGCTCTGAATTTAAATGGATTGATCTACGTTTTTTCTTGGTTATTTATTCGATCATTACCTCTGTAATTTAATGCAAAATCGCCCAGCATTTGATATGGTTACTTCTTCAATTTTTACATTGTTTTCTCTACAGCCCTTGAAGGATCTATCACCCGCACATTGAGCAAAATCTACCATCATTTTATCTGGGTACTTCTTCGATTTTTACAATGTTTCTCTACAACCTTGAAGGAAATATCACATGCGTTGAGAAAAGTTGCCCAACTTTGATCTTGCCCTCTTCGAATGAACTTGGAATTTCTCCCATCATGGTACTCATCTCTGCATTTTGAATTATGTTAGCATATCATTGTGGGTGGAGGAAACCCACACAAAATTCTCTTCCAAAAACACAGAGATTTACTCCTTTCACCCACACGGATTTCTCTGCCCAAAATCTCAAAGATTTACTCCTTCACGCACACGAAATTATCTGCCAAAATCTCAGAGACTTATCCCTTCACACCCACGAATTTCTCTGCCCATAAGCTCAGCGATTTACTCCTTCATGCACACGAAATTCCTCTACCAAAATCTCAGAGATTTATCCCTTCATACCCACGAATTTCTCTGCCCACAAGCCTATTGAGTTACTCCTTCACGCACATGAAATTCTCTGCCAAAAGCTCAGATATTTATCCATTCACACACACAAATTTCTCTACCAAGAGCTCAACAATTTACTTCTATTCACACCCACGAATTTTTTTCTTTCATGCTCAGAAAAATTACCTCTCTTCATCTGCGTTTTAATGTTGCGTTTTTCCTCCCTTTTATCTCTGTGTGGGCGGGAGTCCACCCGCTCAGTGTAGATTTAGTTAAATAACTAGAAAGTTAAATAATATGTAATTATGAATAGGGATAAAAATTCAGATTTATTCTTTTAAATTAAGAGTCTTTATCTAGAAATAAAAAGGGTTTTTAATGCTTTTCATTTAATGCTATTTTCATTATTTAGATATTTGAATTAGTATTGATTTTAATCTAGCTCATTGATATAATAGCGTGTGTGGATGAACTTGTGTGTGGATACTATTGGCGCCCAGAGATAATTTAATGCGATTACCCTTGCGCACAATCACTAAGGTTGAAGGTGATTGCATCTAATATTGATATATGTAATTTTAGTTGGTCTACAGTTAGAATGTTTCCTAGGCGGTGATCACGCCAATTAATTGATCGTGTTAATGTAGTCAGATTTTTGTGGATGCTTCAGAGGTGATTTGCGCCAAGAATTTCTATATGATGTATTATTGGTTATGTAATCTATTTGTCTCTATGCATCTTAAGAATAATGTGTATGGATGAATTATTTAAGTCATTAGTTTACTTTCCTCATGAAATTAGCATTGATGTATGACTAGTTAAAGTTGTTAGACGGCTTACACGAATGTGAATTATACCGTAATGTATGGTTGTTATATATTAGACTTCTTGCGCGCAACAAAACATGACGTAAAGAATGATTGTTTAGACGTTGGACTTCTTGCACTATGAAAATTTGTTCATGTGTAATGACTAAGTAATGGGTTCTCTGGCACCATGTTGATACCGGAGGAATTGATTGATTATTTCATCTGCGCCTTAATTTAATTGATAATTACTTACGCCATGATATATATTTATGGTGCCATAAAACTTTGGTTAATATTTACCTTGCACCATTGATTATGTTGTGATTAAATAATTGGATTGTTTGTGCATTGGAATAATGGTGGATGCTTGCGGATTGGAATAATAGTGAATGTACAATGATATAGCCTTGATTACTTGTGCACATTGCATTTATGGCAATGCATGATTAGTTTGGTAATGAAATTTACTTGCACGCCTAAATTTAAGTGGGCGTGTGATTGCTTCGTAACACTTATTTTCACCTTGAATTTAACGTTGATCACTCTTGCATCGTGAATAAGTTGCGAATTAATCTTGCGTCATGAAATCATGTAAATATATGACTGATTTAGCAACTAGTTTTCTCTTGTGCCAGTACTTAAGTTGACTGGTGATTGTTCTAGGATTGTTTACTATCGCACGCAACGAATAATTAAATGTTGATGTATGATTGATAACGATATTGATTACCCTTTTGTGCCATGATTAATTGATGAATGGGATTGATGGATTGATCTAGTTGATGTTGGAATTGTTTTTTAGTGCGATATAGACACCTCCTTGTTCCTCAGAACAGTCGCCAACCCTGAGACCTTAAATGGTTAAAATCAATTGGAACCTAGGCTTGAGCGTTGCTTATGTTTCATTGAGGTCATAACCGTGCAGGGTAGGTTGGGCGAGTAGTCATTTTATATTCATCATCTAATTCAATGTTGTTGTAAATTGTTTCAAGATGATTATGATGTGCTAATATGCTACACTATTTATGTTTATGTGTCGCTATCCTTCGTTGACGCTTTGAATGCGTCGTAGTGATTTCCATGATGAGTAGTTGGTACTACTTTTACTTATGATGTTGTTGATTAGGTGTCGTTGTGTTGATGTTAATTTCTTAATGCAATTTTATTTTTTACGTTTTGTGCCTCACTTTTTCTTAGGCATAAAGGAGGGTTGTTACACTCTTACTCCCGTATCCTGTCCCCTTATAGTACTCCCTACTCCTATCCCCTTTAAGTGATGAAATAATGTGTTAAAATGGCCCCCTCTATATATAATAATTTGCAGTTTTCAACATTCACCTAAGTTTCTTTGTTCGATCTTCGTGCTTATTTTTTAAGTGTGAGCATTCATGATCATAATACATAAGGTAAGATCTATTGGCTTCACCTACCTATGAAAACACGTCATCATATGGAGACGATTGCTTGCATCGGCTTTCTTGCTAAGTTTGTTTCTGACTCACTATCACTGAGTGAGGCTAACGCAACTCACTCTCACTAAGGATGGCTAAGGCAGGTTGTCATGCAATCTATTATATCCTTCAAACCAACATAGTGCAAGGCCTCATGTCCTGACGATGGGTAAGAGGAGGGACGATGGGTAAGTGAGTCAATTTTCACCGAAGCTCCCAGCAGAACATGTTGACCCATAAGCGATTTACCCGGTCCCATTTCGGGTCCCAGATAAAGATTGAAACCCAACACCTCTCAATGTTCCAGTCTTAGCATAGAATGGTCAAAAGGTTTGAAAAAACCATAATTCCCACCATATCATCGATAAACACGACACTCCAAATGGACACATGCAACACCCTAGGGCCATCAAGAACACAACACCGGGGGTAGAAAATGATTGTAGGTAATAAGGCCCCGGAAGAATG